>JAOYMO020438976.1:0-20298 GCA_025802455.2 Iodosphaeria phyllophila | reverse complement strand
TTGGTCAAGGGTCAATTTATCCAAGACAATGACAGTACTTCCTCATCTGCTGCGAGCCTGGCTCCTGTTTCGACCTATCCCCGCCATGCCGCCACCACATCCAACACCTCCACAATTCTCAGCGACTCGCCCTTCCTGGTGCCTGGGAGCCACACACGTGATCCGCTATGGTCAGCCTTCAAGAACTTGGAAGCCGAGTTCAGCAAGTTCGAGTCCAGAACGATGCCGTTGAAGGCCCCCATTATTCGTGGGACCCTAATGCCATTTCTCCAAAACCACAGCGGTTATCCTTCGAGCAAGAATCTGACCCATGAAGATTTGGAGCGGCGAGCTATCATCCTGAATAAGTGGTGGGTTGGCCTACTTGAGATATTGGAGGGCAAGACCCAACAGCCTATCGCTGGCATGGATCGAGGCCCATTGCTTGAGGCTACAGTCATGATTATGATGCGACCGGAATGGCGACAAAGCACCAGCTGCTTTTGTCCCCTGGCCGATCGAAATCCCGACGAAAAACTTCCTAAGAAGCGCTTTCCCAGGTCTTCTCCCTCCCCCTCGCCCTCCCATTCGAGCTCAGATGAATCTATGAACACGACCGGTTCCGAATACATCGCCGAGTCCACCGAACACAATGTGCGGACCATGTTTGTCAATAATCTTGTGAGACAAATGGCTATTGTGGTCGACAAGATGTCCCAGAGACTCATTCCGGCCATTTTGGTCAATTTCTCGGGCCGGACTTGCGCTTATGCCTTTTTCTTCGTCCCGGGCGTTGCTGATGTTCTCGTCCGCCTCTGGAAGCTCAAATCGGATCTGATTCGTCGGGTGGCGGATGAGTTTAAACTGCCTCGATGCAGCAAAGGTGAAAGTGACGACATTGTCTCGCTTTTCCCACCTAGCCTAGAAGATTTGGGCTGGACATCGGCCAAGGCTATGGCTAATGTCCTCAAACAAGGCCCAGTTCTTCCCTTACCATTAACCAAGATTGCATGGCAACATGGACCTTGGGTATCGAGATGGCAAGGTGCGGACACCGACTTGTTCTTCATTTTCTGCAAGTATTATTTTACTTTGGCTGAGGAATTCATGCCTCCAGAGCTGCCATTGATCGAGAAAGGACGGGCACCTGCCTTCGTACTGGTAAATGCCCAGATTCTTCATTCCCTGGACTCCACGATTCACCGGCAAGCGGCCGTGGAGACCACGATCGGGCCACCGCTCCCAGACGCTGTCCATGGAGCCGATGCATCTGTCATGGCTCTGCCAGTTGCGCCGAACAACAACGTGCTGAAGGGCATGAACGAAAACAGACTCATCGTGCTTCTGAAGGACTTCCTCACTTCTAGCTCCGTATCTCTTGCCACTGCCCGCCACACTTTTGCCGAAGCATTCTTGGCTCTCATGAGAGCTTCGGCCAAAAGAACGTCTCAATTTAATCACAACGCCTGCTTCACACTTTGTGACTTCATGGAAGAGTCTCTAGTCCTCTACGAGGGTTTTGTCGATGTGCGCCAGCCGACCTCCCAGTATGTGGACTGGTCGTTCTGGTTTGATGTCTGCAAAAAGATCTTCGAATCAAACAACACTATGTCTGAAATCAGAGTGCTATCACTGCTATACTGTCTCTGGGATGCTGTGACAAGTGATCCTCGCAGGAAGGAGATCGTATGCTTCGAGTGGTTGCTGACCGAAGCGAACTTTACCAAGTACTTCTGCAATTGGTGTCCCATGGTTCGAGCCTATTATATGCGCTTACTAGCTTGGAAAATATGTCGCGACGTAGGGCATGCGACTGAACTGGACATGTTTGTTTTCCGCCCCGCTTACCCGCATTGGTGTCATTTACTAACTCTTGATTGACACCAGCACAATATTCCGACTCGTTGCACAACGCTTGAGAACGGTCTTCTGCCACTACCTTTGGCTTAAAGAAGAAGCGGACATGGCAGAGAAATTTCCGCCATCGAGTGCCCCGGCGTACCCGACCCCTGGAAAGCGCTTTGTGATCATTCGTCAAGAAGCTATGGTACCGCAGCCTGGTTTGATGCTAGGATTTGATTCATTTTCAGCAAACCCCACAGTGTCCTCAGTTCCTGAGCCTGCCGCCTTCTCGTCTCCTAATCCGCCAGATTCGGATGTGGCAGGACCCGACTCCAAGAGACGATGGAGCCTCTTCGGAAAGGTTCTCTCGTTCTCCGGCGGCAGCGCCTCCCAGGACCTGGAATCGGTGCGGCGCGAGACAGCAGCAGCCAGAAGGACGTCTCTTCCGCCCGGGCAATCGCCGGGAAACGTGACACCTCCTGCTTCTGATTCTGATAGCATGGGGTCTTCGACTGCTTACGAAACCGCGCGTTATATCTTCAAATTTGCACTCACGTGGAATGCACCGAACACGATGACGCCGAACAATCGTATTCTATATAAGCCTCGTCTACCAAACCCAGCTCAATCATGGATGGCCGCTAGAGATAGCAATGGAAATCCTCTGCCGGATGCCAGTCGACTGGCGCCCACTCGCGCCATATCTGGAAGCTCGACTTCTGGCCTTATCGAAGGAGCCAGGAATGCCAGCCCTGAGGCTAGCTCTGCGGAAATGTCACCATCCGTTCTCCCGATGATCACGATCGACTTCGATAAAAGCGGATCCAGTCCTGTCAGTCCCATCGACCGGAAGAGCGATGAGGATCAACACAATAAGTACTTTGCCAGCACATTGGCGGAGGCAATCACGTCTCCAGTGAAGCCTACATGCATACATGCTATGGGTTCGAAATACGCGGGCAAGGCGCTCGCTGAATGGATCCAGGTCACGAACGAATACAACAGTTTCTTTGACCGAAGGCGAGAAGAAGGCGTCGCAGGACTCGCGGAGGTCGAAATACCTTCCCTTGGTGTCGAGGGGTTCCGGAAAATCGGCTGAGAAAGTGCCATTTCTTCCCCTCCCGACGAGAACGATTCCGATGTAATTGCGCCCGAGGATCTCTATATACCCACATTTAATCTTGGCGATTGGAGAAAGTGTCATCTATGACATGACTTGTGATGGTGATAATCCGGCATCTTTCAATTAGCTCCCGGCGAATTGGCGTTGGACAGGAACTCGAGCCCATGGTTTTCTTTTTACTATAACTGCACGAATCATACCTGGAAGAATGACTGACTGCATAATGGGGTATTTGATTGCAAACTCAATTTCCTTTTTTTCCCCAGCGCATCGAGGCCATACCATTGAACGGCGTTTTGATAGAAGATCAGGCTTCACGATATATTAAATATTTTTTACTTGCACGTCTCTCAACTTTTAACGTTTTCTTTTTCTTGTATTCTTCTATCTGTCTCTCTCTCTCTCTCTCTCTCTCTCTCGCGCGCGCGCGCGCGCGCACGCTATATCCACTTGAGTTATGGAAGGTTTCTTGTTTTCCTCGCTTCACGATCCGCGACAGGAAAGTTCAGCACAGCACAGCAATCATGGGCTTAATAAAGTATCACGCACAATCTATCCGAAACTCATGGGATGAAGCTCGGAAGGGCGTGGGGGCGTTTTTGGGCATGGAAAAACGAGTTATGGCAGCAGTGGATACAGGAATCAGATCAGCAGGCGGAAAGACCGAGAAAGACAAAAATGAAACAGACAAATGGTGTTCAGGGGTGTTGTTAGTAAGCGGCGGTTCTGGAAGGAGAACAGGATTCTCGAGTGGAGTAGGACAGGCCATGGAGTCAACGGTGTATCTATGGTCTGGCGCCTTGTATTATAATTGTACTTAGCTGTGCATCTTTGGGGATATTTCCGATATACCGGTAGCAATGTGATTGCTCGAGATATCACCCATACGGCGGAAAATGTATGTAACAAGAGCTTCAAATCCTATTGAACCGTGAGCCGCTTGGGTGTATGTACTCCGGATACCGGCCGAAACCTAACTCGATCTTGAACATAGCCAGACGGGAAAAAGCTCGAAGCCAGACAGGTCGTCGTCAAGTATTTTGGCGGTGATCTGTCTAGCTTTGATTTCCGCTTCCCAGCGTGTCGAACTATGAGGTATATAGCTCGACCTCTGACGGGACGCAGAAAAACAATGGTGGGCTATTGCGGTTCCCGCTTTCTGGGGGATCGCGATGTCGTCAGCTCATCTAGAGGCAAATACTCCTGGTCCTGTTCGGGAGGCAGACTTGTGTTTCGATTCATCAGACGCTCTCATGCCATCGGGTCGTACGTCATTGTGTGAATCGCCGCTCAGGACGTGCACCCGGTCAAGGATCCTGCCATTTTATGTGATAGTCTGTCTGATTAGCCTGAAGCCGTTTAGTCTTCTTCTTTTTCCTCTTCCTGCCACAACAAAAATTAAGTTCCACCCAACCCTAGGCCTTCATAGTTCGTAGCACCCCAATGTCAAAACCGACGAGTCGACATCGTGGCTAAGGAAGCGCTGTGTTTGCGAATACTCACCAGATGGGAAAGGAAGATGGAGTAGACCAGAGGTCTTCAGACCAACCAGATACAAAATGGGTGGATCCCTAAACAGGTCCAGATTCTCGGCAGCGACACTGACAGCTGTTGTCTTTGTATATCAAAAGTACGGCTCCTGGACACGATGATCGTCTGGTGTGGGTGCTGGATGTTGTGGATTACTCGGGGTTCACTCGATTATGTGTGTCCATAGGAAACGCGAATGGTCACGGCTTACCTTTGGACGAAATGGCTTGGGCGGTGAGCTGTATCGTCGAGCTTCTTCACTGCCCTAATAACCGATGGACTTGTGGGCTTGAGTGTTTTCCACCCCCAGGTCTTTCCTCATTCTCTAACACGCTGCAACCTTAGAGCTTAAATTAACCGCTTGCCTGGCCAGTAGTCCCTTAATCGAGCTCTCCAACGACCGCCCATACAAAATCTGTTGGACCCGGCTCAGGTCAAATAACCAGACGGACCGACTGGCCTCCCCCCTATTCAGGGACACATCCGGCCTGCTCCCACTGAGACCTGCCATTGCGATGCCCTCCGAAAAGCGGAAATAGGAGGCATGGGAAGTTCTTGGCCGGGAGCCACATCGCAACAGAAAGGTGTGGAAAATTCTGCTGGACGTGTGGCCGGAAATAAGGTGGATCTTGGAGTTCAGGTCTGGATGATTTCACACACAAATTTTGTATACTTTAGGGCTCTCTCCTCCGCCCACTAGTTAGTGCTTTTTTTAGAAGGATGGACAATTCTATCTGGTTTTTCACTACCACCGCATCCCAGCAAGATCACTACGAACGGATCGCTCACCCAGTCTTACCATCCCATCGATGTCGTGACCTACAATGGTGGCCTTCATCCAAATCGAGTACGTGGACGACATAGAGCCTCTAAGTCTCCGTTTAGAGGATGAAAATGGACGACGCGGGACCCAAGACGGAGATCGGCGAGCAGAAAACTGACATCCAGAATGAAGCTAAGATTGGGGTGGCTGTCGGGGATGAGCAGTCCGAAACAGGTCTCCTAAGCGTTGAGTTATCCCTTGCGGATGACGACGAGTACCCAGCTCTTTGTTCTTCAAACATCCTCCAGTGGTTTCGTGGGGTTCTCAAAGAACTCTCGGAGGTCTGTGACATGTGTGAGGGATGCATCCCCTTCGTGAGCCCCCCCCCTGCCCTCGATGTGGCACACATATATATAAATGAACACATACATCGTTTAGTTGTGACATTCTCAATCAAATATACTAGTCCACGCGCTAGATACAACCCGATCCACGACTCCATGTTCCGCCGCGGCAGCATCGAATGTGTCTTCGACAATTATTCGGTGCGGTTACACCTCCTATTTCCTGCGTAAGAAAGTGCCAGCCCCTAAGGTTCCTGAACTGATAGAACTTGGAGTTTGGGCAAGTAATACGCATAGCTATCTCTGCTCCTCACACACCGTCAATCCCTTGGGGGGGACAAACGTTCCGAGCAAAGTAGTTTTCCATACCTAAATGCTTGATGTCAACACCAGAATTTTGTTGGGCGACCATTACCATTGCAAAGAACTATGTATACAGATTTATTTCAGATCGGTCAAATCCAAAAATGCTTGAGTTTTGTCTAATTTGAATGAACACAGGGAGACCAGTTTACGAACAACCCCACAACAAGCGTTCATCTCACCACAATTTCCATGCTGAGGTTTCAAGGGTATGGCCTCGCTATGTTCGTTCAAACTGGACAAGCCTGGAGTATGTTAGAATTTGATCAGTTTCTAATTCTTCTGTATACATAGCTCATTGCAATGGTTGTGGTCGCCTGACGAAATGTCAGCGTTGAAATCGGAACTGTTTTGCTCGGGACTTTGGTCCACCCGCTTATTGCACACCATCGTAAGCTTACCTAAAAATAGAGCTGTCTACCGTTAGAAACCTAGCCTGCGCGGCACGCAACAGAGAAACTGTAGGCTATCGATCATCCCTTGAATCTATGGACGTTTCTTTGTTTCGTGCTGATCCGGCCCTTGCCCACGTATTTCTTCTTGACTTCTTCCTTGGCCTGAAGCGTATCCTACAGCTTTCTGCATCTTGTGAACCCAGTCGCAGTCAACCGACAATTGGGAGAATTGAAACAGGCTTTGGACAGGGGTTCGTACCACATACTGTACTGTAGAGCAGGTCCGCAAATGGACTGGGTTAGCTGCAACTGTACCGATAATCGTTCGCGCCACCGGCGCCACCGCTTACTTGCTGCGTCCCCGCTTTTCACTTTGCTGCCACTCTATTCGCCGTCCGGTTTTCTTGCGGTTGAAACAGAAGCTTGTCACTGAAACATCGGGTTTTTTTCGCGCTTGTTGACGAGGCTCGATGCGCTAAGTCTGGTCGGTCTTGGTGATTCCATTGCCTGCCATTGAAGCCGATTTTTCCGCGAGATAATTGTTGGCTGCGGCTCGCCAAGCATTGTTATTACTAGGGTTGAGGTTATCTACGGGCTCCCGCAGCATTTCCAGCTGCGGTCCCGCTGCGGATACGTATCTACCTACCTCTCTTATCACCGGCCGCCGTGACATACTTACTTATCGATCCGGCGATTAGTGACGCGCCCTCTGGACTGAGAGGCAGTTCCTACATATTTGCCTTTGCCCTTGCCCCAAACCCAATTTGCGCGATACCGAACAATCAATCGTAGATTCGTCAGCCACTACTACCGACACGATGCCGTCAGCGAGACGAATGCGCGGCCTCATGATGGTCGTTCTAGCGGCCGTCATCACCACCCTTTTCTTCACATCCAGCCTCCGCGCTGGGCTCGAACCCGACACTCGAACCGTCGGGGACTTTTACCGGAAAACTATGAATGCAATGGACCACAGGAGAAGTGGCAGTGGCTCGCAAGTCGTTATGGGCGGCAAAGGACAGGCTTTTGACCACGTTAAAGATAAGGATGGCGACGGTAAAATTAGTAAAGAGGACGAGAAGGCTTCTCAGGACATGGCAAGTCGTCTACGCGCCGCTGAGCAAAAGGCTAAGCATGCTGCCAATGCGAAGGCTCCGCTGAAACCTGACTCACCCAGCGATCTTGTTGGGGTGGGCAGCGCAGCCGGAGGCCAGTCCAAGGACAAAGGCAAGGAGACTGGATCTACAGAGTCGGCTGAGGAAAAGAAAGTGACTGCTGAGATGAATTCCATTCTCGACCAGGCTCCTGGTATGTTTCTAAATTTATACTTTTCTGTTGTCTCTTGTACCGATGATCATGTGCTAATCGGGTTTGATCAGTCGTCATCTTCTCCAAAACCTCGTGCCCTTACTCCAAGCGCGCAAAAGAGATTCTCTTCAAAAAGTATTCCCTCGAGCCTCAGCCATACGTCGTCGAGCTGGACCGTCACCCCATGGGGACAAGCTTGCAGGGCTGGCTGAAGAAGGAGACGGGCCGTAGGACGGTACCCAACATCATGGTCAACCGCAAAACCATCGGTGGCTGCGACGAAATTGAGGATCTCGACAAGCGAAAAACCCTCATCGACAAAGTCAAGTCTTTGGGCGGCTCCCAGATCACTCTCATGAGAGAGCGCTTCTCGAGTAGTTTGAGGAAGAGGCAATTATGAGTTATTGATTTTTGGGCCGTCGACTTTCCGCCCCCCATTTTTCCCTATCGGCATTCACATCTTCATTTCCTTTTCTCACCTCGGTATAGATACTGTACGACTGAACGAAGAAAACGGAGGCTCGGGACTGATTTCATGGTTGGTTGTAATTCTATTAAGCTGGATGCGGTTGTTTTGCATGCATACGTGGCGTTGGGAGGTCTGCTGGTATGCATTATTTTCCCAATTACTCTACATATTTCTGTCTCCAAGGGATGGGAGCGGTAAAAACCACTGGGCTATCATCGTATTCTCTGTACTGGAGAAGGGGGGAGAGGCAGGTCGGGCGTTTTACCTCCTCCTTCCGTGCTGGCTGGGTTGGGGCCGGCAGATAAAGGTGTTGTGCATAAATTTTGGATCGGCCTAACGAACTGGATACGAACAACAACGTATCACGCAGTCTACTTCGGGGAGGGGTAATATTAGGACGAGGCCATGAGTCGAGTCGGTAGCTCTGCTCGGTCGAAACGCAGTAAATGACGGATCGGAGGCGCTTCTAGGAAAACCATAAGGAGGTCCACAAATATAGATGTAATGGGTTCCACCGGAGTGGAAGCAGTTCGTTAGGAACCGTACATAGGATTAGCCGGCACGACCTAGTTTGAGACCACAATCAGTCTGCAATGCTAAAAGATGAAGAGCAAAAACGACTTCGATTCACATGGTTCTGTGTCCACGCCGCAACAAATGAAAAATTGCACATTGTAGTATTGACGCATGAGCTTCAATGTTTTCGCTCGGGCGTACTGTAATACCCTTTCCTTCTCACGAGTGTACTCTGTTCCCGTTTTCTACGGTCCAGCACATCCTAAATGCCCAGCAGCGATGACATTTGTCTGACCCGAAGGCTTATCCATCCATCCATCTATCGCCAAAGCGCTCATCCCCAATCTCCTTGGTTCGAAACAATATGATACGGCCAACCTCCCATCCCGTATGTCCTCTCACCCAAAATTCAACATTAAAACCTGAACGCCCGCCCCAAACCCATATATCCAATGCAATTCCTTCCCACGTCCCTTCCACCGCATCCCAACTCATGTACCTCAGATCCTCGGCGCTCGATTCATGACCATGCCCGCCCCATCCAACCCCTTCGTCCGCAACCCGTGCTCGCGGTCGTAACGCGCCGTCGGTGGCTCGCCAATATCGCGGAGCACATCTCTTATGCGCTGCGAGACCTTTCTCTTCGGCCTGGGGACAGCTGGGTTGCTCTGGCCGGGCTTCTCGAATGCGAGCGTGGATGCGGAGGATGAGAAGGAATACCGGGTTGTACTGGCCGTGTCCATGCTTGTTGAGGACTTTGAAGATGCAGCGGTATGCCTTTGGGCCATCGTTGGAGATTGGTTTGATCTCCGAATCTAAATGAGACGCGTGGTTGGAGCACTGCGGATGTCCGCTCCCTTGATAGACGGATTCGCTGGACAAGGCGTAGTAAGCGGTTGTGATGATGATGTTTCTTGACTGGAATAACGTTTGTTCTTGATGGGCGTTTGGTGACCCCTAATCCCGAGTTTCCATCGATTGTAAAACTCTCTGGTCTTCAAGTCAGACTTAAGAGAGCCAGTGATGTGGTTTATGGAAAGTTGGGAACACCGTTTTAATATTATCCAGGCTGTCAATCAGACAGTATATAGGGCCAGAGTCTCCACGAAGATTCCAAATCGGCGTCCTTCCCTTTTCATATAAATGCCGTTCTCACATAGATATACCAGCCCTAGTCCTTTTCCTGGCAACTATCCTGCTGCCTATTCTCCTCTTCAGGGATGAAGGGCAGGGATGTACCAGCCGCAGTGGGGTAACGTGTGGCCCACTTGAGGATCAATGTCAGAATGATTCATCCGGACACATCTAAATCGCAGCGCAACATTGATTCTCGGTACTTTGATGAGGCAAGCCCTTGGACAAAGTCGTCGCCATCTCATCACCCCATGCCCTGTCCGGGCGGCGCAGGCAGGCAGCAGGATCGGAGATGTCTCGGGTGGCTTGTCTACTGTATGGTCGGCACGATAGTCTGTCAAGAATTGGCAGACCTCTGCCACGGATACTCAAGAGTAATATAATTCTTGTCTAACTTAAATCATTGCAAAGATTTTGTCATCGGTGTAAGGAACGATATCTGGTTTTGCAACTGCCGGCACCTTGAACCTGGTTCCGATCACGTTAGACACTTGCAATGATGCACAGGTCGGATCGTTTTCAACGCTGACCCCAAGTGACAGGTATCATTGAGGGCCCACACAAAATTAGATCAATCGCCGGTCAATGGAGACCAGGTAGGAGGACCAGAAGGCAGTTTCATTGTCGAATTGGCCTGTACGGTACGACCGGGCAGGTGTTATCGACGAGGGCATCATGATGAGCTCCGTGGAGCCACGCCAACCACGGAACCACAACTATTTCGTCAATAGACCTGATCTCTAAATCCGCACGCTGCAGTTGAATAGAGCATAAGTGCTCCGCAACTTAGTCGGTTGACCCGAAAGTTTTCATCAAAGTGAAGGGCCAGACTACAATGGTAACTTTATTGCGAACTATCTCTAGACATGATTGCATGCTAAAAAAGACCACCCATACCCTAATCTGGGTGAACCGAATACTGAATATCTACCGATAGCCGAATGATATTGTGTGCATTAAGATAACCAGAGGGTTAACTTAGGGGAAACTGGGTTGAGCTTTGGGTTGCACCTTGAACTATCTTTGACATCAATGGCCGGGCACAGAATCAAACTGTGGGTTAAGAATGTGATGACAGCAACTGCTCGACAACACATGCTTTGAATTGACCTCGAGAACAATGTGTGCCATTGTGACAACGGCAGCAGGGACCCGTGTAAATTTGTGTACCAACAGAACTCATTCTATCCGACAATGTTGAGCCAATTGCCGGTTAAGCATAGACTCTAGTCAAGCCCTTCAACCATGATAGTGTACCACTCTCAAAACAGAGAGCCTCAATATCAAACATGACCAAGTGGCACAGCGAGCTCAGAACAAAGCCCTCCCAAGCTGCCAAGTTGGCTGGCATGCACGGATGCACCCATCCGACTGACCCACTAACACTGAAGTATGCCACTGGAAAAGCATTGTCGTCGAAAAGAAGTTGTGGACCGATCTGTCGTCAGCGGATACCGGTACCGGTAGCCGCGTGTGCGTTGGGTCACTTTTACCAGTACGTGTAACATGTGTATTGATCACTCGGGGATCCGGTCACGCAGATCGGAGTCTTAAGCACAGTAGGCGAAACGACGTCTAGTGAACATCTACGAAGTATCTCTCAGGCCCAAATCGCCTGAACCTGCACTGATATCCAAAGGTCCAACGTGGCTGGCGTGGATTACATAAGTGCCTCGCAGAAGTCTTCGGATCAACATAATCCCGGAAGCACACGGATCTGTGCATGACCCCCGCATTTTCGGATGCAATGGGTTCTGCAGGTAGGGACTTCTGCATCGGTCGTGCAGCCAAAAACCCAGCAGACCCAGTTTCCCAGAGTCCCTGTGTTCTCACTGCCTGATGGCCACGTCCGTCACTCACCAGGTCTAAAGCTACTGTGTAAGACTCTATTTGTCCCTCAGGATGGGAGGATAAACTAGTCTTGGGTATCATGGAATCACGCTTGCACCAAAGCATGCATCGTGATAGTTACCGGTATCCCAGGGTTGAAAATGACTACGATCGTACGGACGGAAATAATGTTTGGGAAATGCCCCCACCCACCTTGACACTCCTCTGTTCGGTGATTATCCAGCGCTCCAGGGTGTGAAGCATACGGTATTCTGTGGGGGTTTGTGGGGGTCCGGCAGCTCCGCACGGAAAAACAATCCTCTTTTTCTTTTTGCCTGCGAGCCTTCGAGCCTACGAGGCAGGCAAGCGGCATACACAAGCGACGAGGGAGAAAGAGAATAGGAATAGATTCTAGCTACTTAATAGAGTAATTACCATAGCCTTCAATTACTGTGATGCCGTGATGGTTACCTACCTCGTAGACTAGTAGGCTCGTAGGCTCAAAGAAAAAAAGATCTTTTTGTGGTGCGGGGTTGTCGGACCTGCACGGACCCGCATGAAGTACCGTATGCGGGTGTAATATTTTGCCCTCCCACCACAGTATCGCGCTAAAGTTTTTTTACTCCGGAACGCTGTTCCGCTGCATCCGTTGGTTCAAATGAATTCACTTTTCCCCGCAGAAATATCACTACCGGTTCCCGTATCGGGCTGACCTCAGGCAATTGGTCATGACCCCTCATGGACCCTTTCCTTGCCAGTACCCATCAAGATTACTTCACACTTCAGAGAGATTCTTGAAAACCTGTGTCCGCCTTCATCGGAACAACCCTTTAAACGGGACATCCATGTTTACCTTTGGATTTCATGCGAAGCATGCCCTCCAAGGCACCAAGTTAGTTTCAGTCAAAACACAGAAAACAATCTAGGCAGGATGGAGAACGGTACACAGTATATTCGCAATATGAATAATGTTGACGAGGGCTTGTTCAAAGGGTCTGTTCAATCCTCCAGATGGGGCTGTGCGGAGGATATCTCTGTTAGCGTACTGTGTAGATCGTCTGCAGTTGTACTTCGTACCATCGATTTTTCTTTTCGGTGCAAGTTTAGGAAAAATGTTCTGGCGGCTGCGCTATAATCGAGCAAATTCCCAAGTTGGACTTCTATCCTGAGAGTGGCATTGGATGCAATGGGACGGTGAAAACCCCTAGCTCGAAATGGTAAATCCTTGGTGAAGCCCTAGTCACTTGCAAAAGAGTTGTGTAGAGGCTGACGATCTTCTCTCAGAAGGGTTGGAAATGTTGAACTGAGGGAAATCAAATCGCTGTGCAGAACAGCCGTTTGGGTCTTCCTTGGTTTGACGTGGCGCAAAAAAGAAACGCAGGACGGCAAGATGAGAGTAGGGCGGAAGGTGATTGGGCCGTTTCAGTCTGTCATCCAACTCCACTCTAAAGACGCTAAAGGATGGGGAAAACCTTTTGAAAACAGATCGAAGATTCCGATGCTGGTCTCCCACCCGCTCGCTGCCATGCTGTGAAGATGCAGAGATGACAGAGTTCCGCTTCCACTCCTAGCATTCATTAAAAAGTAGCTCAGCGAGCAATGCTCTGGGAAAACTGGACTGCGCTATGGTTACCTTCCTTGACTTCTTAGCCCGCCCACACACGTTCTGGCTTAGGGGGTCAGGAATAGTTTTGGCAATGTCAGGAGTAGATTTGATATCATGAATCCCCGTGTCCTGTTGGGGGCCTCGTCTGATTGCGGTAGTAAATCCTCTTCCTAGATGGTTATCGTACCTGTACTATACAAGCGAGGGGTCAAAAACAATAGAACGCGAGCATTTTTGCGGCAAAAAAAAACTCAATCCCGAGGCTATCAAAATGTTGGGCGATCAGAATAGCTGGGATAAGTCGGGTACCCTTTTGCCTCTCGTAAAGCTGCACACACCCAAGATTTGGTGCGCTGTTTGGCGCAGTACAGGTTCATGAGAGTCTGGATTCAATCCAAGCATATGTCGGGTTCAACCGTATTTCGATTGAACTTACGTAAATACTGGTCGGGCGAACTTTGGTCAAATCTGTTCACATCATAATATCGGGGTTAAGAACCTTTTTGGGCAGTTCTAGGTGGGTTGCAAATCTGATCCCAATTCAATAGACCCCCGATTTGGTCAGGTGTATTATCTGAATTGTGATAAGCCTTGTAGGTCGTCGGGGTCAACCAATTGTTTTTTCAAATAATACACACAACTTATTCTTATCATCCCGATCGCTAAGCGACGTTCTAGCCTTGCATGAATCCAAACGGATCGAGCCACAAATTTATCCTATATCTTGGAAGTTGCATGCGCCACAATGGCCATATGAACAGTAAAGAGCATATCAAGAGCTGTGTATGTGTGCTGATGGACCATCAGATTTCATCACTCGTTGGTTTGCTTTGCTGTCTTCTTTCTTGGCAAATCAACACCCTTTGGGGATAGACTCCGCAGTATGCCACCTGCTGCGTGACCTCATGCATCCTCTGGCGATTAGCAACGCGTATCATATATCCTGATTATGCTTGGTGTCTGATGAAGAAAATCAGGATTTCTAATACCTCAGTTTTATTCGTCGTTCAGATAGATAGATGGATGGATGCCGTGCCGGACCGAGCTGGTCGGAGCAGTGGCCTCGGAAAATTGAACGCATACATACAGTCTAACATTCTGGCATCTTCTCTTTATCATGCCTGAAGGAATCATCCTTTGTCTGGCTATTCATTGACTGATGATCTTCTCGGATACTAGTCCAAACCAGTACCCAAGCCCGAGATTCCTAGGAACAGCGAGATGATTTCCAACAATCCCCACTGGATTTATTCTGAGCTTTACCCAAAGAGAGCGTTGTTGTATGGCACATGTCTCCTCTTCCTCTACGTGCTCTCAAGCTGCATATATGCCGTGACTTTCCATCCGCTGGCCAAGATTCCTGGACCTCACTTGGCAGCGGCGAGCCGCATCCAACGATGGTACTACTTGATCCAAGGCACGCAGACTGCCTGGATAAAGACGCTGCACGAAAAATATGGACCGGTTGTTAGATATGGCCCATGGGAACTGAGCTATGCGGACAATGGCCAAGCATGGAGAGATGTCGCAGGCTACAAGAAAGTTAGCATAGCTTCTACCATGCAAGTGTACTTCATTTCGATCAGGGCGCTGATTTTGGCTGCAGGATAAGAAGGAGCACATGAAAGCATTAGAGAATTTCCCCAGGCCTTCAAATGGAGTAGCAGGCATCGTTACCGCTGCACAAGCCGACCACTCAAGGATGCGAAGGGTTCTCGCTCCGGCCTTTTCGGATCGGGGGTAAGTCCTGTCACTGGAATCAGATCAAGATCATGTCGATATCTTCTAAAACTTGGTTGACACTTGTGATCTTCCGTTAGATTGAAATCGCAAGAGCCTCTGTTCCGCAAACATGTGGGGATGTTAGTATCGCAACTGAGCGAGCTGGCCCAGCAAGGTCCCGTCAATATGAATGACATGATGAACTTCACCACCTTCGACATCATAGCCGACCTCACCTTTGGTCAGCCCCTGAATCTCCTGAAAGACAATAAATACAGTCCATGGGTCGCGTGCGTACTCGATTACATCAAATCTGCCCCGCTTCTCCAACTCATCCAATACTACCCAATTTTCGACTACCTTTTCAGCATGTTCGAACCCGAATCTATCAAAGAAAGGCGACGTGCGCATTGGAACCACACTTTGACTCGGATTGACACCCGCATGAACACCCAAAGTGACAAGCCGGACATTTGGAACCTGGTTCTGGCTGCTGAAGGGTCTGAGAAAGGGTTGAGCCGGGATGAGATGGACTCTACGGCTGAATTTTTCATGATGGCGGGGTCAGAAACCACTTGTTCGTCTCTCTTTCCATCTAGTTTGATTATTCTTGCGGCTTCATCTATTATGTGATGGAGCGTAATAACAGCCTTTGTCACTGACTTTTGGCTCATTATGCGTCCTTCTGTATAGCGGCTGAGGTCACTGGACTTTTGTATCATCTGACCCAGAACCCGGACGAAATGCAACTACTAGTCAATGAGATCCGGGGCGTCTTTGCTAACGAGGACGAGATCGGAATCGAGCGGCTGGCTAGTATGAAATATCTGAATGCTTGTGAGCTTGGCCACTAGTCTCTCTTCGCTCTGTTTCGACCGTTTCGACCGTTTCGTTTACATATAATATTGAAAAAAGAAAAAGAAAAAAAAAAAAGCTGCTGATGCGATCCCAGGCATTTCGGAAGGACTTCGAATATACCCTCCCGTTCCAACGGGCGCACCTCGCATCGCATCCAAAGACGGTGCCGTGGTCCGAGGCCGCTGGTTGTCTCCGGGAACGCACATGGAATGTGCCCATTATACGGCCCAGCGCAGCGCAGCCAACTTCAAAGACCCAGATAGCTTTGTACCGAGGCGCTGGCTCGGTGATCCCGAGTACAAGAATGACAACTTCGAAGCCCTGCAGGCTTTCTCGCTGGGTCCACGCAACTGCATTGGTCAGAACATGGCCTGGGCCGAAATGCGGCTCATACTTGCACACATCCTCTACGCCTTCGATGTTGTGTTATGTCCTGAATCCGAAAACTGGCCGGACCAAAAGGTATTTGGGCTGTGGAAAAGACATCCCTTGATGTGTAGGCTGAGACCGGCGGCTAGGAAGTGACTGGGAGATTATCGCAGGACGGGCCGTGGGAAGTGGGACAGGATTGGGACATCTGAGAAGAAGGCAAAGAGGTGATTTTCGTTTGCAGGAAAGATACTGCTAATCCCATCGAGGACAGAATCATCTACCCAGATATTGCATGTAATAGGTCAACACCAGCATGAGGCATCATGACATTTGGTAAAGTGGTCTTGTGATGTTGTTGGATATGGAGAGAGAGGAAGTTTGCACGAGAGCATTAGTGCTACACATGTCCATGGCGATGTGGTGCCTTGAGAAGTGACAATCATATCTTCCTGAGCTTAGAAAATGACTTTAATTTGAAGGGAACTTCTCCGCTCTCCGAAAATGCTTTAAATGCGTACCTCAATAGGTTTAGCAAGCTGGGGCCCGCCAATCCCATAGTTGCAGTTCGGAATACAAATGCCCAAACAGTGAGCATTATCAGTTCAACACTACGAACCATGGAGATCCAGCCATCCGAAAAAACGAGCGGTTCCAGTTCAGGTGGGAACCGGGATGCCGAAATTCCATTCCGCTGTACGTAATATCGTGTTGACTGTATGCCAAACCGTCGCGCTCGCGACGCTCATCCCAATCCAAAACCCCACCTTCTTGAGTGTTTTGATCCGACCTGAGCCTGACCTCTCAGAGACCCGGTTGACTTGGATATAATGGAGATGCAATGATGGCCCGATACCTTCTCTAACTCCTTCACGCGTTATCTCGTCCTGCACTGATCTTTGTGTCTGGCCAATAATGACTGGCCGCTCACCATCTGGTGCGTCCGGGTCGGAAATAATGTAACGGTAGACAGCTGAGCTGCTCGGGTGACTACCACCAGCTACGTTGGGATTATGGTCGTCATTTTGTCTGTCATCCTCAACGCGGTTTGCTTCACGAGAGGGGGTGCGAACCGGATGGAATGGTAAAATTCCTTCGAGTTCGATAGGTCCTCGCCCATTTTCAACGTCTGGTGAGTATGGTCAGGGGCGGGCGCAATTTGCAAAAGATTGGACGGTAGAGCGAGGGGGGAAAGGTCAGACAGGCAAAGGGGCCTGATTTGAGTTGTTTCCATAGACTCGAAGAAGGGGTCAAAAAGAAAGAAGCAAATGCTGGGGCGCTTACCTGGTGAAACTCGTTCATATCTAAACTCTTCGTTGGCACGTCCGCCTAGAATTCTGTCCGTGCTGAGTTTAGAGCCCATGCGTTTCCGTAGACGGCGTTTCTTCTCCGTAGAGTCATTTCCCTTCTCGCGGGTAACTCCATCTTGCTTTCTCTTGACCAATGGCTGTGGAAATTCGGGCTCAGCAGCGTTTAGCGTATAGGGTTCCAAAGAAGGAGGACTTGGGCTTGTGTCGGGGACGGCATGCTGATATGAGACGCCACATAAAATTAGTCAGGGTAATAGCGTTGGTTTATGTCTACTGCCAAGGAGGTATGTTCGTGAGGGACGATGGCCCGCAGAAGAAGAGAAACACAGCATGAGACGAACCACAGCAGTAAACAGCAACCCAATCCCTATCCACGCCAGTATGGTCCCGCGAATTCTGGTGCGAGATCCCACGAAAGATGGCATTTCGCTCCCGAGCCACTTGTCGATCCAGATAAGAATAGAACAATGAGCGAAGATATTAACCGGAAGAGATGAAATCTCGCCGACCAACTACGTAAGGCCCAGGTATTTAAGATAGGGCTTCGACATTTCTCGCTTAGCAGCGGCCGCAACAAAGGTGGGCTAAATGAGACATCGGGGACAAGAGGATCGAGCGGGTCTAGATATGAGGTCCTGGGCTGTACCGGTATCTTTCTGCATAATCTTCTGAGCGCCTGCCTGCTTGTGATGGAAATCATCCGCCGACGAGTATCTCCGCACGCCGCTCTCGACATCTTAGCCTCTTGGCATGGTAGTTCTTCAGGCGATCAAGAAGGTAGACGGGTTGGGCGTGGAGCGAGAGGAGATATACGAGGAGATACATCAAGGGAAAGCGAGCGCATCATACATGTCCTGGGTGCATCATTCAACAAGAAGCGGAATGACCAATATCGACGGGGCGCTCATTGATAAATTCCCGCTGGAGGGGGAGGAAGGAAATGCAATCAGGGGGGTTGTGTATTGGGGAAGGTGAGGTGAGATGAGACGAGGGGAGCAGAAACAGACGACAGAAGTGGTGTCGATATGGGCCATGTCGCTACACAATAGATGAATAGTCAGCCATGTGATCACTCGTAGTACATTGCAGAACTCCATCGTAAATATGCTGGTTTCTCCACGTGAGCTCCCAGAATGTATCCGAGTCTCGAAAATTCCTTCCCACGCTTAGGTAGCCATTAGGGGTTTGTTCTAAGCAAACGGAAGGCACTGTAGGCAACGAGCTCTAGAAATGTGACCACCTCAATCGGACAGATCACTCCAGACAGCTCATCTTCTAGATTTGGAAGCGAAGTGTGGGATATCGGGATAGTATTCCACTTATCTGCAGCAATGTTAGTAAATGTGAGTGCCGTGAGGGTGGATATCGCGAATTCACTTGCTGTGCTAGGATGCATCCACAACGTGTCCTCACAGACTTGTATCATGAGATGGATTCATCATTGCGATAGATGATCAAAAGAATTGACGGTCTGATCATATCGGTACAACAGCGAGCTCCGGGCTTTCCTCTCGCTTAACTGCAATTCGTGCCCTAAAACGACAGGTCCAAGATCCCCGGACCCCCTTTTGTTTCCCAGGCGCAGTGGAAAAACCTGCTTAAACGCTCTCAAACACTCTCAAAATCCTCCCGGAATTGTACCGCATAAATTCCACAGACACGTTCTGTAGTACGAAAGACACCGGTATTTGGACCGTGCCTTCTTTACCAGCAGGTTAGAATTGGTGAGGAAGCATTTTGGATCATTTCTGTTGGGAGATGTGGACCCACATAACTCCATGTTTCGAACAGTATGTTCCCAAGCCACACCTTTGAGCACCTTTCCGCTTTCCAATCAGCGCGCATCCAGGTGAGGTGTGCTTCCTGGATTACCAAATCCAAAGGCTAGCTAAGCCGTTTATGTAATATACGCTAACTACACAGTAGTAAAGATGGACATTTGGATATTGCTGTAGATTTGGGCCCTTTGGGTCAAGATTAGACTAACTAACCACTGTTGATTTCATCTAACTTACTTTAAAAAGACCCTATTCCGCGAACGGAGTCCCGAGCGGGTGATACAGACGTAACAGACTACTTAACCACCCAAGACACACACACGTAAGGCCGCAGCGATTAAAGGATGCTCCAATCTCAAAAGTACACTGGAAACACACTTTCGAGGACAAGGAGGAAGCAGTGCAGCCCAACCACACGGCGGAAACAGGCTTAATGACCGACCGCTTTAGCGATGTCCAGACCCACCCGCCGGCCGGAGCTGCAATGTACGAGTGCGACTGACGTTCATGTCATGCCATAATAACGAGATCTGGCCGGCTTTTTTCGGACAATTATGTAACTTACCGTATCTGCAATCAAAGAGCTTCATTACTGTATGACTGACCAATCTCTCCCCGATCACAGATGATCTTCGAGCACCGGTACTGTATATCATGAATATTCATCCCGAATTCACGGTGTTGGATGTCTGACGTTCTGCCATCTCTGCTTTGCACGGTGAATCCGACGGACCACTAGAACAGCACGGGATAGACCTGCTGAGCGTGATCCGCTCTGGTAGCCAGAATCTCGCGGTACTATAGTGTAAACAACCTATACAACGCTTCGCTGAAACCTTTACCAGCGCTACATACAGCGCACGCCCCACTGCACTATACCGATCAGATAATACAAACCCACCCACCCACTCATCCACCTCGATCCCTAACCCCCCAGGTCCCCACCACAGCCATAGCGCCGTCCCCACCACCCCTGACCCGCTCATCCCCCAACGCATCGGCCAGACACCTCCACGGATCCCGGCCCCCGCCCCACTTCAACAGCGACTCCTTCAGCCT
>JAOYMO020438891.1:0-20350 GCA_025802455.2 Iodosphaeria phyllophila | reverse complement strand
GCATAGCACCCTTGTGGTGTCTCTTACTGGCTCACGGGATGCACACAACAAGTAGCTGTTTCGCCAGCAGTACACCCTTGTGGTGGTACTTGTGTGTGGCCGTGTGACATGTACACATATATCATTCAATACTTAGACAAAGCCCCGTTATACGGCCCTTTGTGACATGTTAGGTGTCCGCACGTAGTTTGCCCAAGCGGACGGTATGGGATAGCTATGGTTTAGGGTTTTGTTACGGAGGTAACCCTAACACTTACCCGATCTAGAATTGTTTGGGGTGCTACCTGACTTCCATCGTTGTTGGCACTCCATGGCGCTGAAATTCTGGGGAATACGATCTGGTTTGCTTGACCGCAATCTGCAGACAATAAAATTAGTGTTATCTACCTCGCAAACTGTTTCCGTCACTCCATGTTTATTGTTCGAAGCCTTTGAATCCCGAGCTCATGCCCCTGCCAGGCTGCCTTATTGTTGAATGACTGCCCCGTTCTCCGTGCTGTACTGTACCTCCTAACCTTAGGCGAACATGCCTCTGAGCCCACCGAGATAACACGGCAAAGCTCCCGCAGCACCACCCCACTTTGCCGACAAGTGAATCCAGGCGGCGCGCGTCTTCGCAGCATCTCTAGATACGCGTATTTATCTGCGCATCCGACACTATCGCCATCGCACGTGGACGCGCCGATTCAAAACCCCATCGCGCCCCCGATCTAACCCTCGAGATCCGCACGAACCGCGCGACGATTCCCTCTGCGAGCGGCGAGACCGGCGACAGAGCAGACCCATCTGCGACACAGCGGCACATTTGCGACCGGCCCGGGGGCAGGCAGGCATCGTCGCAACCTGTGGCTGCGGGCCTAGCCTGGTGTGACCTGGTGTGGTGTGGTGTGGGGGGGGGATGCTGCCGTGAGATCGAGTTTTGGGGATCCCAAAGACGAGTATGGACGAGCGCGAACCGTACTGGAAGTTGGAGTCTTATAAGTCGTATGTCGCGCATGATCGGCGGCCACAAGGCGTCCCGGCTTTTGAGGTAGCTGTGCGCGCCTTCTGTCCTTTTCTCTCTGGGCCTGGATTTGTGACTGCGTCTGCGACTTCGTCTGTGACTACGTCTTTGACTGCGACGGCGCGTGCTGACTGGATGGGGATGGGCGCAGGATGGCAATAAAGTCGGGGTGCCGTTCGGCGAGGTGTTTTGTCGGTGCGAGACGCAGATTGATGATGGGTTGAGCTACATGTGCGAGAATAGGGTATGTTTTCTGTCCTTTTCTCTGTGTTCGCGTAAGCGTGAGATGGTAACTAAATATGGAGGGGACTGGGAGCAGAGTAAATTCTCCGCGTCAACACTCCTTCTACATATCAAGCGATCGCACGGCTTGGGGAAATCGCGCTTGGGGCATAGCAGTCTGACCAAGGACGAGATCGCTAATACGGGGTGTAAGTTTCTGATGCGCAATGGGCGTGGAAGAAAGTGTGTGTGTTGTTGTTGTGTATTGACTTGCTTGGTTGCTCCGCAGTATATTGGAATACCTTCGCGGCGAGATGGAAAGCAGCTGGTGGCGCTGCGTCGGCTCCGACTCCGGCCCCTGCTGTCCCCAAACCCAATGTCCATCCCGATACTGAGCGTGATATCAAACCCTCGCGACGCGAGCTAGACGAACACGTACAACTACAGATTGCGGAAACGTCGGACACATCCATGGTCGAAACATCCATGGTCGATACGTCCTTGGAGGACATCAAACCCTCGCCGCGCCTCTTGGATCAGCAGCGCATCATGACGGATCCCACGAGCGCGACTACGAAACGACTACTAGGGGACGCAGCCCGTCCTGCTGTTGCTCGCTCACTTTCACCCAGCCTCGGTAATTCCGCCACTACTAGGAAACGCGATTACTCGGCCCCGGTTAGACAGTCAATCGGGGAACAACTACCAGTACCAGACCTGGGCAATCTGGCGTCTAGACCACGCGGCTTTTCTATTTCAAGTAGACTTGCCAATCAAGAAGACCCGCCCATACCAGATGACCCAACCCCCGACCCACCCAACAACACCCGCAAACGCTCACTCTCCGTCGCCAGCGACTCCACCTCTGACTCCGACTCACTCTCGGACCGCGACGCCGCCTTCCACACCCGGAAGCAGCAAGACAACGAAGAAGCCGTGAAACGTCTCCGGTACGAGCAAGAGCTGGAGAAGAGCCGCGCACACCTGCGCAAGATCCAGGAAGAGAAGCAGGTCCTGATCGCCCGCAAGGAGCAAGAGGAGGCCGACAAGCGCCTCAGCTTGCGGCAGGAGCTGGAGAGGGAGAGGGAGGTGCTCAGGGGGATACAGCTGGAGAAGAAGAGGCTGTTGGCTCTGGTGCAGATTGAGCACCTGATTCAGAGGGAGATGAGGGAGGTGGAGGAGTTGAGGAGGGAGATGGAGGGGTAATCTTCTTTTTTTTTTTTTTTTTTTTTTTTTTTCGAAACAGGCGTTGGTGAATGGGTTCATGTCATGCTGTGTATACTTGTTTGGTGGAATGGTTGGCGCGCTCGTGCTGGTGGCGGAAAATGGGATGGCGCTCTGGCGGACTGGCGTTAGGCTTGTACGCTGGACGCTGGTAGGGCGGAAACTTGTCAGACTTTGGTTCTACATCAAACCTCGTTTTTCGTACGTCTTGCTTTGGCCGGTCCACGCAATTAATTCATCAACATAATACTGGACACCAGTACCGTACCTGGCAGATATCATGTTTGCTGGTTTTTTTTTCGAAACAGATCGATGGTAATTAGATCCCCTGGGTTACGGTCCGGTGCGTTGGTCCCTGTCATCGTTTCTTGGTTGGGTTGCAGTCTAGAAGTATGAGTTGCCGGTAACCGGCACAGGAAAGCTTGAACGCTGATGTACTGTAATGCTGCGGTATTGGTTTTCCAAGTTGTACCCTGGATCAAGGCACCTCCTTCTGCACCGGGTTGATCGGCCAGCCTGTGTAAATTGTAAATATCCGGAACCAGAATCCGGCCTATGGAGGTAATCGTGGTCTGAGGAATACGGTAGATCCTTCTATCACAGAGGTACGGTCGATGCGAGATACCGTGTCTGCGTGTGTTTCAATTATCATGTCCGTCTCACTGAATTACCGGTGTCCAGGATAGAGATGATAGCTTCGCTTTCATATGACTGTCGCAATTACTGTGTACGGTGAGCTGTTCCTTGCCCCCGGTTAGAAAAGCGGATAGAGTGGCCCTCCCCCCCCAATCCCGGTATCAGCGTACCAGTATTCGAGGACTGGAGATCGAGCGGGGGGGATGGCCAATCTATTGCAAACCTGCCGGCCATCAATTCCATTCCACAAGGGCAAGAGTCTTTCCTGGAAAGCAGTTGCGAAACTTCGTCAACGTGGAGTCGGGAGATGCTAAGAAGAAGCGCTCACCGCAAACGAACGAGCTTTGTGGTGCAATTTGAGCCTTTTGGTATCAAGGACAGGGGTACGCTAGGGGAGTTCTGGAATAAAAACATGGAGCTGGCACGTGGAAACACGACAGGGAAATGATACCTGTTTGTTGCTTCTGGATTGGCGGTTCATATGGACGATGCGAGGTCTGGACATTAGGATTCAATGTGTTACACGTGGTATTGCTGTTCTGAGGAGAGATGAATTGGCGGTTTTGCTTCTGGGGTTGGCGAGGAAATATAAAGGAGATGGGTGCCAGCCTGTAGAGAGGGATATCTCATGTCTCCATCTTCACAGTTTCATTCGCTTCCAAACCGATCACAAGTCTTGCGTCCATTTTAAGAAAAGTTGAAAAGTCTGGGCCTCCCCCTATAAGCAGCAGCTATGTATTCCCGCTCGTCCGCATTCTTTTCTCTCCTCGCCCTCGCGGCCATTTCCCTGCCTGCCGTGACGGCGACGCTGGACCCGGCAACCTCCAGCACGAAGGGGAAATACTACGCGAACCCAGGCTGTGACGGTAAGTCCAGTCTCGATATCGAGAAACCCCGTCAACACGTCCGTCCTTCCATCCAACCAGTCTGCACAGCGCAAGACACTCCCATCTTGCGCAGCAGCTAGCTAGAAGTTTCCGAATCCCCCACTAAGCCACACGCCCCCCATAAAAATAGCCACCAAAGTGTCCAAGGATATCCAAGCCGCCGAATGCTCCCACAACACCCGCGTCTCCGGCACGCAGACCTTCGCCATCTTCCAGACCGACCACGCCTACGACTCTAGCCACGGCGCCCCCTACGGCACTTGCTCCGCCTACACCTGCGCGCCGCCGTCCAACGGTAGCATGGTGGCCGGTGCGGATTACTGGGTATGTGTGACTTTCCGCTGCGTGTTTGGGACTGGACTTGGGATTGATGATGGTGGGAGAGATGGCTAACTCTGTGTGTGTGTGTGTGTGTGTGTGTGTGATAGACGTTCTTTTGGAGTGATTTGGGTGAGGATCAGGGGTATGGGACCGGTTGTATTCGGAGTCCTGATGGTAAGTTCCTCTCTCTTCGTCTTTTTTGTGCTTTTTATGGCTTCTGCCTTTTTGCCCTGGAGGTCGGCGCGTTTGCTGATAGCCTGTAGATGGAACGTGTGGCTGCGAAAACAGCGATGGTACGTGGGTGGCTGGCGGCACCGACTGCAAATAGACATGTTCGCCGACGACGTAGCTGGGTGCAGCGCGAGCGGATCAAACTGGCTGGGTATCCGGGAGAACGTGGAGAACTGAGGGGTGCGGATGGGGAGTGTGGGAGTGGTATGGGGAGGAAACCGGTTTTTTCCGGGCGGATGGTGGGGGGAGTGCGGATTTCTTTTTTATTTGGGAGGACGTTGGATTCTATTGGAAAGTTCTACAAATCCGTTTCGTCGAGGGAAAATGAGGGCTGGAAAGGGGTGCGCAGGCTGTGTATGGTCTTGAAGCACCGCGGCTTGGTGCATAAAACGAGAAAGATTTATGTCTATTGTATAGTACCGTCTACACAATTCCTCTCACCAACCGTCGGCCTTTCCATCCAATCAGCGCATCACTATCTAGAGCCTGTAGCACAAATGCGAATATCATATGACATAGAATCCAACGCAAGAAGTTAGATCTAGCGGTATTCTCAAAAGTTCATCTCCCGCCAATCCTCCAACGACCTCTCCAACTTCAACAAGACCGCCCCAGTCTAATGGCGAACCTCCCCATACGTCAGGTCGTCGCGGCTCGCAAACGCGAACTGCACGTTGGACCCCGGGTTCGCTTTGGAACTCCGCTGCGCGGTCGGCCCAGGAGATTGGCTGCGGCATGGGGGGTGTGGTTTGTGATGAGCAGCGAGGATGGTGGTCAAAATGGATATGGTACGGTTTGGTTTTGGAGTGCGGAGGACTTGGTGTCGTGTTAAGCGTGCTCGCTCTGGTATATGTTGGGGTGGGTTGTGGTTCGTGGAAGCGCTGGGGTCAAATGTATCGGTATGGGTAAGAGCAGTTGGTTAGTTCGCCTCGCTTGTTCGGGCTTTGAGCAATGTTATGTACAAAAATTCGCAGGTGGAGTAGCGCATGATTCACTTCCAGGCCTTCACGTCATGTTCTTGCTATTGTTCGTTGTGTATCTACCCCGGGTCGGGGGTGTGACCGTTTTGCCCGTGAAGTGAGGGTGCGGTAGACCACTGGCGGTGAAGGCAAGAGTGAAGCTTTCAGGGCTTGACAAAGACATTGTAGTCGCCAGTTCAAGCCCCCGCTATGTAACTGTTTGAACATTCTTCATTTCTTCTTTTCTCTTTTTGAAGAGCGACACATGCTCTGCATGTGTTTGGAAAACAACGGAGGAGTGCGTGGAGGTATATTATGCAGAAAGACGGCGAGAGATGATCAACACAATTAGGCCCAATGCTCTCGGTTCTATCGCTTGGTGTTTTCACTGAAGGCAAAATGACTAAGGAGTGGAACAGCCAAACCAGTCTTTGTCCTCTTTCTTAGACTCATGCTAGCTACTGTATGCATTCCGGCGGTGTTTCCCGACTTAACAAATCAGTTGAACGTTGATCAAGATTTGAGCGTGGCTTCTGGCATGATCGCTTCTCCAGTATGACTTCAGTTTGTCACGACGCTTTCATCGAGCTAAGTACAACAGGTCGGCACCGATCGAGTCTATGTTGGCTACCTATATCGTCTTCATGTTTGTTCTGCAAATTGTCTTCATATATGGTAGGCACGATGCTTCAGGTTATTGTGTTTCAACAATCGGGGCTTACGTGATCTGAATGAACCGAGTGGGAAGAGATTGAGTTTAGCAAGCAGGAATCATGAAATTATGTGAAAGGTCACGGGTTAGAGAGAGAGAGAGAGAGGGAGAGAGTAAGCCCCCCCAAGGAATGACTCATGTCCGTATGTGGCTTATGGGCCCTGGTCACCTAGAGAATAATGTCAAATCGGCTTGACATCATTCCTCAAACCAGGAAAACCACCACGAATCTCTACCTATTGCACACCCAGTCAACCATGGTGATGTCTAGCGTATCCGCCTGGCATGCAGACCCGCAATTTGCGTTGGTCCCGAGTCCTCAACAATCATACCGCAAGCCCACCGTCTCCCCCTGAGTACAACCGATCGTAATCCTGCCGAACCACTTATACATAGAGACGTCTTCTATCATGAAAGAAAATAAAATCACAGGCTTGAAGCGCAGATCCATCGTCTACCGTCCGCATCGTACCGGCATCCCTGCCATCATCTTCGCCCAAGTCCCGTGCCCCGTAACTCCGATGATCGAACTTGCCAAGAAATAATTCCCCTCATGCGCCCAAATCTAATTATCATCCATCCACTTCTCCAGAATCAACAGGACCGACTTCGTCTTATTGCGGACCTGGCAGTACATCAGATCATCGCGACTCGCGAACGCGAACCTCGCGTTTGTGCCCGGGTTAGCGTCGCTATACCAAGCTTCCAACTCGGTGTGCCATCTTTCCACTCGTCTTATCAGACCCAATGTTGTCTGCTTGTTTTCCCCCGAGACTTCCCACGAGCTGTACATGGTCTCGATCGTGTTGAGTTCTCTCTGGAACTCCGCCGCGCGTTCCGCCCAGCCTGGTTGCGACATAGGGGGCTGCTCGGTATAGTTTGGTAGGGCGCGCACGGAGAGCAATGAGGAATGTCGTTTTGGTTACGAAGCCTTGTCTTAGCGGCGTGGAGCAGTCCGTTGTGTATTGACAGCGTGCTCGCTCTGGTCTGAGTCGAAACTCGCTGTAGTTAGTCAGGGCGACGGAGTTCCAATTTGTGGACAAGGAGGTTTGGTTGGCCGTTCAGCTTACCATTTGTAGGAAATCGCAAGCAGTCGAGAACCTGATTCACTTCCGGGTATCCACGTGTCACAATGAGTAATTTAACAATTGAACGTGCTTGTTACACAGTAGCCAATGGACCAGCTGATGAAACAAATTTCGAACATCTCATGGTTCAGTAGGGGTTTTTGGAGAAACGGCCATATGTTTTCAAGGTTTTGTCTACGTGCAACGAACGGTTTTGGTCCCAATAGAAGCGATATCGCGAACCCCCATTCTCGCACGAGCCTCCTTGGTAACATGAGCACTTGGAATGGTTGAACCGCCCACCGAGAGGCCAGGAACAATACGACCACTTGGAAGCAACTCGAGCCAAACGTTTCCTCCAGCTTTCTTCACATGTAAGATCACTAGAGCTTTCCATCATGAAAACTGAGTGCTTTGGAATCAACTACAATTCAAATGTCGCTCCCCCGCGGTATCGGGAACTAAAATAATAGCCCAAAGACCACTAGCACCCTCAAGGCTTAGGCCCCTCCTGTTCATTCCAGCTCTGGCAATTAATACCTGCGATTTGAAGTACGCTGCTTTGATATCAATACAGCCGTTTACATAAGCCTGGGATCTTTTTCTGTAGCTTTGATCTACTAACCGTCTGATTGGTGTCCCCGATGGCTCCCTACTGCTGGTGAACATCAGCGTTCGATTCTTACCAGGAAATTTAAAATAAGTGCCAACCGCGAATGACTATTGGATCTACATGTTGCAGGTGCCGGATTAGCTTCTTCCTGACGGATAGACCTACAAAAAAAAGCGCATCCGAATATTCCAATAACAATCCAGTCACTGACTCATGGATACTTGCGTGCGTTCAACGTACAAGACCTACCAGCACACCCAGTAGAAAGTATTCAATTGCAGAAAGAAGTGAATTTCGTGTAATATTGACAGCATTAAAAATATCAGCGTCAACCACGACGCACATAGAATATTCCCGTATCCCCAAACCCACGAATCTGCCCAGCGGACTTCGCAAGATAGGGTGGATAGGCGTCCTCTCCGACCCTCACGCCTCTTTCTGATGATCTATCAATGCCCCCCCCCCCCCCCCCCCCCCCCCCCCCCCCCCCCCCCCCCCCCCCCCCCCCCCCCCCCCCCTGATAGCTGGCTACCGCTGCTGGCTGCCATTGCCATCAAGCTTTAGTCATTACTAACATAACACCGGTAATCCCAGCTACCCCTTCGTGTGACTTCGTAACATCGTCATTCCCGGCCTCATGTCTCGCATAACCGTGCTTGCCTGTGGGGCAACGGCTGAAGCTTCGCAGTACCCCGCCTCACTCTTTTTTGTTTTCAAGCCCGCCAACCTGCGCCCTACCCGAACCCCACCCCCGGCAAATCTGAAGCAAGCTCATCCGCCCTACACCGCGCCCTAGCTTTCCAATGTTGAAAGGAAAACCTCACATAGCAGTACCCCTGAAGAAGACCCCCCTCGCCACTCCCACATCAGGCCCCGGATCTCCCCACTGGTCCCTAGGCAACTCCCCCAACCTCAGCGTCGCGTCCGAGTAATGGCTGCTGCCTTCCGAAGGTACTCTCGGACGCTCTGTCGCCCCGGGGCCACCGTAGGCCTTAGCCGAAACTTTCCGCGCGACGCTCGTGAGATCCGGTCCGAATGGTTCCGCCAGATTCGTCGAGGATAGCAGTTCGGGACGGTCGAGATCGAACGGGTCGGAGCGGAACTTGTTCCGTGTCGTGAGGAAGGAACCCACCGAGGCGTTGGAGTCGCGGCTGTACTTGGATGTCGCTGCGCTCGGGGCGCGGTTGAGCTGGCCCTTGGTACCGGCGCCCGAAGGCGCCCGTGACAAGTTCATCTTATCTATGTAGGTTGTCGGTCCCGTCCGCTTAATCGCGTTGGCGTCTGAGAATGGGTCCGGACCCGCATTCGGGCCTGGATTCGGGATCCGCAGTGGCTGCGGCTTGGCAGACCAGTGAGAAAGACGAGACAAGGAGGCATTGTCATCCGAGAAGGGATTTTCCGCAGTCCTCGCTGGTTCTGGGGGCACAGGATAGCGGGTTACAGAGGACGAGGTGCCGGTATTTGTCTGCAAATTCTGGGTGCCCTGTTGTTGGCTACCGCTCGGGGCAAGCAGCGTGCTAAAACTGGGTTGATTGCTGCCGCCGTTCATAGAGCTCTGTCGCATTTCTTCTATTCCCTGTCCTGACATCGTCGCCGCCTCGCTGCGTGCCTTGGCGAACGGATCGCTACCTCTGCGCATCGCCCATTTGAATTTGACCCTGTTGCTCGTAGCGCTGAACCAGTTTTGCAGCCTGTTAAGGGGACCCGAGTCCTCTGGTTGGTCAGAGAGAGCCCCTGCGCCTTTCTCGTTCGCGAGCCCTGTTGGGCGGCTCAGTAATGACGGTGAACGATCAATGAACTGTGAGTTTCCTCGATTCAAGTTCACGCTCGGCGAAGCGCTATGTTCCCGTGCCCTGACAAGTCTCGTTTGCAAAGCCGCCTTGACCCGGGCGCTAACCGTCGCGGGATCGTGAGAGAAGCGGCTCACATTGGCCCCAGATTGGTCGTCAGAAAGGGGTGTCAGGGGTGTCAAAAGGCTTTCCCGCTTCTTATATCGCTTCCGCACAAAGTAGAAAACCAAGCCCAGAACTAATATCAACGCCACGCCACCACCCACGCCACCTGCGATCGCTTTCATCTTCACGCTCGCCGGGCCCCCAGACACTGGGACGGTGCTATCGCTTCCATCATTTCCACTCTCCGCCGCAGCGGAGATGGAGCTTGTCGGAGTAGTCTCCGCAACTTGAGATGATGAGGGCGTCGGTGCCACTGAGGATCCCGCAACAACGGGATTCGAAGCGTCGAAAAAGGGGGTCGAAGAGAATGTTGGGGTTGTGGCTGCTGTGGTGCCTGGAGAAACCGCCGAGGGAATATTAGTACTGGATAGAAGAGAGGTCACGGTGGCCTGGATGGTGGGTTCTTGCGTCGTGGTAGGGGTTCTCGTGGGCGTTGTTTGTATCACATCTGGAGAGGCAGTAGAGAATGATTCCACCGCAGCTGTAGCAATGAAAGAGGAGGTTTCTACCACGGGTGAGGGGGGTGAGGAATCCGTTGGTGTCACGGTGAAAGGGGTAGGGGAAGTCGTCGGGTCTGCGGCTGGAGGGAGATAAGAAGTCGTTGGTATCACGACTGGGGGCATAAAAGTAGGGGATGAGAAACTTGATAGGGATAGTCCAGAAGTTTCCGCGGCCGGCGTCGCAGAGGGCACAGGCAAGAATGCCAGGCTTGTCCCTGGGGGGGTTAGGGGAAGTGAAGAGGTTATAAAAGTGGTAGAAATGATAGTCGGCGTGGTGGTTGTCGTGCTTGTTTGTGTGACCTCACTCTCGGGGTTTAAAACGGAAGTTTGCGTACTGTCTGTCGTGGCCCCAACCGATGTAGAAGTGGCCACGGAGGATTGCCCTGTTGCCGGCAAAACCGTAGCTGGCGGTGTTGATGTTGTTGTCACTTGCACCGTGGACGTGTCCGACGAAGCCGTCGCAGCCACCGCACTGCTTGTCGAGCTCGACGATGTCGTCTTTGGTACGGCCGTACATCTTTTCCCTTTCAAGGTCGTTATAAAAAACCCTGCCGGTAAACCTGACCTCGTCGACATGTTGCCGGACGGTCCGGGACCGACGATTCCAGTCGCCGGCACCCAATATTCGATCTACGAAAATGATATACAAGATGCAAGGGTCGAAATGAAGCTGGAAGGCATGGCCAGCAGGCCACTCGCAAGAGACCTCAACTCATAAGTGATGTAACGACAAAGAAGAGAAGTCAGCAGGCGGTATGTCGCATGTCGAGCGGTTCAAGCAGTGTGGAGAAATGGGCCGGAACAGATCAAACACACGATCAGGTTTAGATAGGTCTAATAGTACACGAAAAACCATCATCCAGGCCGATATCACAAAAATCTCACAGCGAAACGTCTCGTGATCGTTCATGGTTGGACAAACCCGAATAACCGCTTAGAGTATGGCCGAACGGGGTCATATTCAAGGATCACCGAGTATGGTTTACGTAGCACCCACTTCACTTTTAAAGCCGCTCTCTAACCCACGAACATCAGCGTGGTTTTGGTTGCGGTCGTGACGAGGAAGCGTGGTCTCGCCCGAAGACCAAGACCGCGGCAAACGCAACGACGGTATTGGCTAGAATGTGTTCGTTGCGAATTGATTGATAGATTTATGCGACGAGCAATAGTTTGGCGCTGGGAAACGTCCAGGATTTCTGAGTCCGCGCGTACTGGCGAGCAGGAGAGAACCCCTGTTCTGCAACATATGTGAAGCATCCTGCCCCTCAGCGGCGTACCAGCCAACAAAACCGTCCGATCGCCCGAGCGGCTGGACTGACGATAACCAGACGATTTCGGAAATACTGTTCTTGACCGTCTACTTGTAGCGCTTGCATCCATAGGGGTATCCCTATGGAGGTAGTGCAGCATTCATTCAACTACCGGCACGTGCTCCATCATATTAAACGCCACATGCTCGCGCCCTGTAAAACATTTGGGAAATGTTTGTGGCTGTGCACGACTGTTAGTCGAACAATTCATACAAGCAGGTTGTAGCCGTGATTATTGTAAAGGAGACCATCGCAAACGTCCAATTTTATCATCCGCCCTCCGCAATTATCGAGTCAGTCCGCGGAAACAGTAGAGTTTCAAGAATCAAAAGCAAAGCGCGACACAAGGAAGTCTCACGAAGTATCCACGTACGGTTCTTCCAGAACAATATCGTTCTATCAAAGCGAACATCCCATGTCTGACCGCTTGACATATCTGCACGCTCAGTCAGCTAGCTACTCAGGTAGTTCTGTGTCCATACGATCAACGTGAAATAGTTCGGGGGAACAAGGCCGTTTCTGTGAACACAGCATATCACGCCACTGCCAAACATTTCTCGAATATTGGGAGAAATACTCCCTGTTTGTAAAATGAACATTCAAATGCGCCTTGTTGATTGACTGTACATCTGAGACCATTGTAAACTTGATATTTATCTTAGCCCTCGGTTTTGGCAACAATTCATGTGACTGCTGCAAGTTGTCACCACTAAATCAATTAAAGGTACTGTGGACAGCCACACCACACTATGTTCAGCCGGAGTTCTCGGTTCTCGAAGGGGAAAAAAGGGTCCATTATGATATTTCGAAACAAAACTCTGATCGGGACAGGTCATGTGATAGATATCAACAGAAACAACGTAGGTGAGAGAGGAAGACAGCAGCTAGGATGAGGTAAGCCCCTCATAAAGTCCTCCCTATGAACACCGATTTTTTAACTCATTCAGACGTCAGATGTCGATATCCCTCCATTCTCCGCACCTCGGTCACTTGCTGTGCCACTCCCCTCGGCAGCGAAAACCGGTATGCAAACTTTGCGAAACAACAATGCCGGATCGAATACTCGCCTCAAGGATCGGAACTCGACTGGAGGTACTCGTGTCTACCTTGCTCGGGACGCATGTTGATGGATTTGATTACCGAGGCGACCATCCCGAGTTCGTTAAGGTCTAGAATGCGTCACGCCATCAGAACATGAAATTAGTAGGCTCTAGAGCGTTGAATCACCGTGTTGTAGCGATAACGAGCCGATAGCCCGCCGTGGACAATAGTAGTTAGAGACTTGCTGACAAGCTGCTGAAAAATCACGATCTTGATTTCTTGCCATAAAACCGTCAATACTAACCCCAATATGTTTGCCTTTAATGATTTCAAAAGGATACGCCACGTGTTGCCCATGAATGGAAATGTCGAGCGTCATCCATGTGTCGATCAGTTTCCCCGTCGTAACCGCCCCCAGGCGCAGCATACCGGCACTTCCCAAGATGCAGGAGGCTTGCTCACGACGTCTCGACGTGAAATCTTGGGGCCGGGGCTCTGCTCCGAAACTGCTGGAGCAAGGAGCTTCGGCCATCCTTTTTGGCAAGAATAACCACTTGAGGAATATGGTCCCGTTAGTTAGCTTGTGGAGACCGCAGACGGCTCCGTGATAACATCCTCTCTGGACCGTTGGTGCAAGTCGACTTGTTGACAGGCTTCATGCGCGCACAATCATGGTCGCTTATCCCCGGCAATTCAGACAGCTCTGCTGAGATGGTCGGGAGATAGAGACAAGAATGGCACACAGCTGTCGACAGCTGCATACATTAGGCAAACCCACACTCGCAGAGCTGGCAGACAAGCATACCCATCCTACTATCCTGCCCCAGCAGACCGCTCTCAGCATATAATTACCTCTCAAGCCAGCCTCATTTTTCAAACCTTTCCTCCTTTTCTTTAGCTCTTCTTTGCCTTGTGAGTCATCACCCTACCCAGCAACAGCGCCCTCCGTTTTATCCAAGCAACCATGACTAACTACCTCACAGATGGCTTAGATCAAGTGTAGTATCTGTTCTTTTCAGTTTAATCTCTGAAATCACGCGCAAGCGTGGAATCGTGATTATACCTGTTTTTGGCCTCCGGTGGACTCCCGCTGGGCTCGGCCATGGAGCCCTCCACTGTGTCCGTCGTATTACACTGCCTTGGCTTGACGCGAATTCTGTTTTTTTGTTATGTTTTTGTTTTTCATTGCTTGCTCTGGCTCGTCCAGGGTGGCGAAGGAGAAACGCGATTGGGAGGGCGACGAACCCAATGCTGCGCGGCCTGCCATTGAAACTGCTCTGACCCCTGGCCAACCGTGGGTTATTTCCTTGCGGTGGTGTTGTCAATGCGTTCTGGAGAGGCGGCCTGGGAAGGAGCAGAATCCTTGATTTCTCGCTGTAGTTGGTGTTGTGACTTTCGAAGGTACTCTGTGACAAACCTTCTGGGTACGCCTGCGACTTCTATTCTGTTGTGGAACTCCCATTCATGATTGGTTTCTCCGATTGAAAATGTGTGATCACGTTGCCATGGGCGCTATCTGACAAGGGCGTAACTGCCTATGCCCGCGACCCTACCAGTCATGTGTGATCGGCCTCGTACAAAATATGATCCCCACCCCCAGCAATCCTGATGAAGTCACACTTGGCCATTTTTCACGAACCTTAAAATGCCCGAGTTCGAGGCTAAATTATTGTGAGCTAACCCCACCGATTGGTAATATCTGAGTAGTGAAATGCGCAGTTATTTACTCGAACCGTACATGGGAAACTTGAATGAAGATAGCGAAAGTTGCAATTGGATGAAGTTGAATCAAATGTCCTCCCCACAAGGGCACTCCCAACCATCGTGGTTGGGTCTCAATTGTCTAGCCTTGAAACCGGGCATTTGGGTGAGAAATGGCCAACTGCGACCTAATCTTGACACCTCACTGCAGTCACTCAAGGTCAACTTGTGAGAACCTGAGCGCCTCCATGGACCTCATCTTGCCACGCTATGCCAAGAGAGGGAGGCGGCCAATGTTCCGGACATCGCCACAAGTTCCTCCTTGGTGGTATCCTTATTTTGTTCTCACTTCTAGAGGAAATGCGTGGCAGTCTTCAATCATGTGATCGGGATGTCTCATTATGCGGGGTGACAGACCGCGAATCTACTCAGTTTACTAAATTGAGCGCTAAAACTTTTACACTCGTGGCGACCTGACACTAGTTCTTCACTCAGAAGTGGTCATTTTTCGGTGGGGAATTCTTCGCCACCGTCTCAATGTTAGGCCTATACTTATCTGGGACTCACAGGATTCAGGATGCGGATGGGGTGAGAATCGTAGTTTGGTGAGTTTTATCGATATGAATTGGTGCTCTATCGTAAACAAACACCCGCCAGGGTGAAAGGTAAAGACGACCGTAGATGGGTAAGTCACCAACAGCTGTTATGCAGGCCGCTAAGTTCGCAATACATTCGTGCCGCTTCTATTCGCAGATGACTGTGAAGTATTGTCGACATAATCGCGTTTGCTGTCTGCCGTCCGTCATGAAACCACACCTGACAACCGCATAAATTCTTCACGTGTTCGGCTCGGTCCATCGGCCAAGCCAGCCACGGATTTGCCGCACAACTATTACCAGCGATTTCTCGGCATACATGTTAGGTAACACCCACTACATTCAGGTATGTTACACGCTTAAAACCAGCTCCCTTGGAACGCGTCTGACATGCCGCACTTTCACAAGACCCACTTTCCCAATACCCAGGCGCGACAGAGCGGATACAAGCGCGTGTCCGGGAAAAGGGGGCCGGTATTCCACCACGAGCTGTCCTACTATTGGCTCATGATCTAATTCCAGGCGCCCAACAGGGCAACGAAGTAAGCTTTGCAGGACTTTCCCTAGACGTTGCGTTGTCATCTATTCCCAATCTGCAACTCAATCGACACATTCCTCGCTGAGGTATTCGGAACCCTCCTTTTTGCGCGTTCGTTTCAGGGTCCAGCAGCCCTAAACGTCATGTTTGGAGGCATAATGAACCATGGTAAGCCATCAACTTTGCTTCTGCTCTGGACCCGCATCCATTATCCTTGTGTCTTTTTTCCCCATCGTATCATGGAATAGCAGGCATGTGGATGAATCAGGCAAGTGCCTCTTTCCTTCCTACCCCTCGCTATGAGATTGCTTGGACTCCTGTCCGACTGATTGATTCGTTTCGTAACACGTCGGCTCACACAGGTTTACGAATGTGTCAAATTTGATGTTACATTGTACACCAATTCGGAGTGTATATTAGAAATGCACATCCTTGAGAACTGCTGCATCGCAGAAAACCCATGGCGACCGTCACCCTTACCCCTATTTTCTACTACAACTTGTGGAGAAATGTCTTTGAAGGGCCAATGCACTATGATGGCCTCGGTGGTTTCATGATCAAATCCAACTCATTCTTGTAGAGATTTTTTTTTACCTCGAGAATTGAAGCATTGCAAATTTCCCACGCGTTTTCCAAATCTAACCATCATCTATCTCTAGTCTACTCAGAAGATGTGGATGCGCCACCGCAAGATGTGCAGCCGGTCACCCCTGTCATCTTGCCGAACTACCACCCTCAGCATGGGATTGGCAGTAACACGGAATGGCAGTCTCGGAACAAGTCGATTGTCCGTCATCTGCAAACCATCTGCAGGCCGGGCGATCTAAAGGACTCTCACTTTGCCGGGCTTGGCGTTCACGTGCACGCTGACGCCGCTTCGGAGGCTATCGTCCCGGACCCAGCTTACCTGCCTTCTGCGACGGTCTTGGACGGCTTGAGCGTGGACGAACTGCGGGATGCTGACCCGGAATTCAGGAGACCGTTGTCCAATGGGAATTTGTCACCGGAGGCGCGGGTTTACGCTGAGCGGTGCAACGAGCTTCTCATAAATAACCAGGCTGCGTTCCAGAAAGTCAGGCGCATGCAGCCGATGCCGGGGCAGCCTTCTCCCCGTCTTGGTCATGCGTATGAGTTTTTCAAGCAGCTTGAAAACCTTTCTACGTACTGGGATGACACTATGTTAGTGTCTGGGGAAACAAATGGCATAAATGAGAAGGAGGCCTCGACAATATCATCTGGCCTCGCTGGAAACTCGGATGACAGCCCATCGTTAACACAGGCAGGAAATTTGGCAAATGGCGAGACTGGTGCTTTTCCAAAAAAGCCTTTACCGCAGTCAAAGCAAGCTGCGAGAGCTGCCCTTTCGGACCGCGTAACGTACCGGACGTCAACAGGATCGTCGATGCCCCCCGACATCCGCCACAACCTCGTGACTGCCTTTGTGAAACTTGTTTCTTATGACTTTGGCTGCAGTGTCTCTCCTTCTCGTGCCGAACCACGAGTACACCTCTTGGAACCCCCAATCACAGGAGCCCCCGATGAAGCACGGCGGGCCTCCCATTTCACCTCCGGGTGCGTCTTCATAGGTCGATTCCCCAGAGCTCGAGACAAGTGCCGCAGCGGGATAGTCGAGGGCCCACTTGTCGCAGTATCGGCGCGCAATTCGACCAGTTTTCCAACTGCAAGAGAGGAGGCAATCGACTTTGGCCGTGAAATTATTGCAGCGTTTGCTACAGCGCAACTCCGCGCCCGCGAGGGAATGAAGGAGACCCGATTCGGCGAGGGCAAATGGTGGGCGTCAAAGCAGCGTTGGGGTGGCGGTGAAGGCGGGTCTGTGGGGGGGGATAACGAGACCGCGGCCAGTGCTGCTCGTAAAAGTCGGGCGGAGAACAATGGTGAACTGACAGACGCGCTCAGTCTCGACAAACGAGCATCAACAGTGGAAAAGAGACCGATGTCGACAAATGGTGGATCGCTCGGACACTTCGGAACTCTTAGCATTAATGGTGCTGGCAATAAAAGTAGCAGTGCTCCTCCACATCATTCATGGCCCAACTATCTTCCTCCGTCAGCTTCTAACCCACCTCTGACTCGTCCTCGCAAAACCTTGTCTGTTCACGACAACTATCGGATGGTGCGGCCATCTTCTTCGAACTGGGACCCGAAATTGAACTATCTGGCTATTGGGCGACCTCGGGGCGTTAACTATGATGATGTCTTTCTCATCAGTTCTTTGTTCCATCACATCTGTGTTCTACGCGTGCGGGTGTCGGACGACTTACTCCGGATCCTAGACGGCGGGGTTGAGACTACGGAAGAGGCACAACGCCCACGCGAGCTACCCATCTGGCGAAGTCCCTGGTTCGACTTGTTCCAGCCGAAGCATCGAGCCGAGGCGTTCCGTCTGCTGTGGGGGGTCTGCGCCTGGCAGATGCGGGATTCGTTGGACGAAGGACAGCCGCATGGAAGTGGTCATGAGAATGGTCTGGCGGAGAAAAAGCCCTATAGAGACACGATCGAGCGGAAGGATACTGGTCAGCAGGACGGAGCTTCTGCTGGCCAGGAGATCAATATGGCGGGTGCATGACTATCTAATGTACGCGGGAGAAAGAGCAAACCTGCTTTCCGGCCATCCCCTGAGAAGACCGAGGAAGGCGGCGATGACGATGAATGGCGGGATGAGGTGAGTGGAGGTGGTGGTGGTGAGGAGGAGGAGGAGGAGGAGGTGGAGGAGGTGGGTGGAGATGGCGTAGGCAATGGTAACGATGAGAGGAGGGCGGCGAAATGGAGGAAGTGGTTGTTCGAGAATGGAAAGGGCAGGAGGGTCGTTCGCAAGAAGAGGAGCGTGCGGAGCCCCTGGGGAAAGGGAGTTCTCTTTTGCTTCGGATAGCTAGCAGCGGATTAGGACGACGGAGGTGTGAGTACGATTGGGGACGGCGACGGGGAAGTCGTCATCAGTGGGGTGTCTTGCCAGAGTCATTACTTCTGCAGCCATGTCTGTGCGACGAAGCCAACAGGGTTGCCAGGCCAGTGCGGTGGGCCTCGTCGGGAGGCATCGCCGAAAGCACTGTTTGTGCCGTGACGAGGGGGTGTTGGATTTCCTGGCACATACACGACGGGCGAACTGCACAAGGGGTGTCCACGGCGGCTCTTTCTCATCTTCTTTTATCAGTTCTCAACATATCGTTCTTATCATAGGGGGCATGGCGTCTGGAGCCCAGCGCGCGGGAAGATTTGAGCTAGTTATGATCTCTGAGATTTGTTTGGGGGTTTGTTTCATGGTGGACTGCCATGGGTATCAATCGGTATTTAGCTTAGGCATATTAACAGCATACGGGATTTCTAAGGGATCTCGTGATGGTATTTCAAGGATCGTTGTTTCCGATATTCAGGTTCGCTTCATAGGGGTTCAAGGGAGGTTGTGAGTGTGCTGTTGTGCGATGAATGGTGCAATGGGTGATAGCTGGGTGCGCTTTCTGGGATTCGGTACGGATCGTGGTATGGCGAGACATTTTACGTGGGAGAAGCCATTTCGAGGCTCAACTAAAGGAGCACATTCTGCTACACAAGCTACTACCATCCTAGATTCTAGGGCATCGTTGTTGTAACGCACTTAGTGGATTAACCTGATCGATTCATTTTCATTTTCTCAAAGAGTTGTCGGGTAGGGATGGAAGTCTTTGCTTGATGGCCTCCGTAGCGATCGGATCACTGCCTCGCGCTGACTACAAAGCTGTTGAGTTTCTAAATTTCCTTCTACGCTATGCGAGTGCCGCCCTGATTGCACCGTGGAGGCTATCTCTAAGAACACGAACATCGTTCAGTCTGGCTATTTTGTCTGTTCAGTTTATACTAATGGATGCATGGATGGAAAGGACACCAGTATCCCGTAACTGATGTGACGCCCACAGCTGATGCGTACGCGATAGCTAGTCGGCTGGATTATTTCTCCATCTATCATCATCAACGTCAAGCCACCAAACTCCAGTTCCTCCGCTCCACTTTGTCCTCCAGTATCGTGGTTCCTCTTTGGCATCCCCCGGGCAGCCTTCAACCTATCCCCAAGGCAAAGAATGAACTGCAACAATTACAAACTTCCCCCATTGCCAAGCCACTTCTCCCCATTAAACCATGAATGAGATCTCCATATCCATTGTTGGTTTCACCAGCCGGCGAAACCGTCACTGCGCAACGAGCGCATTTCACAGCTAATGGTTGAGATAGCTGCACGTAGACATATAGAAGTTAATTATGGCCCAGCCATTCGTAGTTTTCTATTAATGATGGCTGCAAGTCTGAGCGACCACCCAACTCTCCTGACCCACGAATTCCGACACCCAGCTTCTGACCGCTGAATACACTAAGCACACAAAAACAAGACTTCGTTACTAGAAACACATCCATCACTGCTTATCTTGCAACCACCACACCACCACACCACCCCTGCCCACAGAACGACCACCACCATCATGTCCATACTCCCGCACTGGGCCGCGCGCGCCGAAGCCTTCCAGCAGGAACTAAGCGCGATCGAGGCCGCCTACGGCACATGGCAAAGCGCCAAATGCGCGCAAACGGCCTTGACACTGGCAAGACGGATCTCGAACTGGCGCGACGCGCTGCTGAAGTGGTATCTGCAGGCCTGTCCCGGAACGAGCGTGCGGTTCTCGTACGGGAACCGCGATGGGCTCACGTGCTGGGCGAGGCGCGCAACGGGACGGCTGCGACGGTCGCGGTGCTGGAGGGCTGGGCCGCGGAGCATTGTCGGTAGGGGTGGGGTTCTTCCCGATCGGGCGTTCGGGGCTGCGGGGTGCAGGATAGGGGCTCGTGCTTG
>JAOYMO020438813.1:0-20373 GCA_025802455.2 Iodosphaeria phyllophila | reverse complement strand
GTGGCGCAGCTGCGTGGTGCTCCTCGAGGTGCCGGACCGGACGGCCTGCGCCCGCTACGCGGCGCTCGCCCGGTCCTCGGGGAACCGGGTCGTGGCAGTCGGCTACGACGCGATCCCGGTGGTGTCCGCCGACCAGGTGCCGTCCGCCGAGTCGGAGCGGTTCGTGCACTACCTGACCGCGGTCAAGCACCTGGCTGCGGTCGCCGGGATCAGCGTCTCGGCGAGCGCGAGGTGCCTCGGTCCCTCGGGCGTGTTCGCGAGGTGGTCCGCGAGGTGGTTCGCGAGGTGGTTGTCCGCGAGGTCGTTCACGGGGTCGATCACGCGGGCGCCTCGGCGTTGTGGTCTGAGCTGCACCCGGGGAAGGTGGGGTGAGCCCGAGATTTCAATTGCCGGGCCGGTCCTTTCGCAGATCCGCGCGCAGCCGACGGGCCCAGCCGTCGAGGTCGCACATGGTGCTGCGGGCCAGCTCCGGGGTCTCGGCCATCTTCGCGATCTCCTCCTCGAACAGCTGCTTGGCCCTGCGGATGCGGGTGCGCACGGTGCCCTCGGGCAGCTCGAGCACCTCGGCGAGCTCGCGCGCCCGCAGCTCCTCCCAGTAGTACAGCTCGAGCACGATCTGAAACTCGATCGGGATCCGCCGCAGCGCCCCGAGGATCAGCCGCTCCTCGCGGGCCCGCACCAGCGCGGTCGAGGGCGTCGGCGCGAGGTCCTCCACCGAGGTCGTCAGGAAGTTGGGGACCTCGCGGCGATTTCGCCGCTGCTTCTCCTCGAGGTACTCGAACAGCACGTTGCGGGCGACGCCGAACAGGAAGTAGTGAAAGCTCGCCGGGTTGCGGATGCGGGCGCGGGTCTCGACGCAGCGCAGGAAGGTGCGCTGGATCAGGTCGTCGGCGTCGCGTGCCGCCTTGTTGTGAAAGAAGCGGGCGATCGGCTCGTAATAGCGCTCGAACAGCTGCGCACCCGCGCGCCGATCTCCGGCGCGCCACGCCTCGAGGAGCTCACCGTCCAGCATCGATGGGCGATGGTAACACGACCGCGTCGTCGACGAGCTCGCCGAACAATCGTCGTCGTCGACCAATTGAAAACTCGTCGGCACCCCACTGGACTGCCAGCGGATCTGAGCGCCGAAACGGCCCAGTTCGAAGACCCACATGCATATGTTCAAGCGACTGCTCCCACTGCTCCCTCTCCTGCTCGCCGGCGCCTGTGACGACGACTTCAGCGACGCGCCCGACCGCGGCGCCGACGATGCCGAGGTGATCTCTTTACGACCGCTCGGGACCACCAACGGCGGCTCGACGCGCCTCAATACCGCCCAGCTGTTCCCCGAGGGCATGCCGCTGCGCCACTTCGACTACGACGGCGACCCGCTGACCTACGACGACGCCGCCGCCACCAAGGTCCGCTTTCGCAGCGTCCGCCTGCTCGTCGCTGGCTCCATGGTCGAGTACCTGGCCGCGAGCAACGTGATCAAGTTCGACGCCGGTGTGCTCAAGATCAACGGCGTCGTATATCAGCCCGGCAAGCTGCTCGCCTCCGAGTGGACCTTCAACGTCTCGAGCCCGACGCTGCCGTTGCGGGCGGTCGTGCTCAAGGTCAGCGGCGTCGCGCTCGTCGACATCCCCGGCGGCACCTTCTTCCCCGCCTACAACTTCAACCTCGTGCCCGCGCACAGCTACTACGTCGACGGCCCGTACTCGACCTGCGCACCGCTCGACCTGCTGACCGCGGGCCACACCACCTTCAACAACAAGCCGCAGTTCATGCCCGAGGGCGTGCCCAACGCGTTCAAGATCGAGTATGCCGCGGTCTTCTACGGCGGCGTCAAGGTCAACGACAACGGCCTTGTACTCAACGACGAGACCGTCGCGTCGTTCGCCTGTCTGTCGGGCGCGATCGGCAAGTCGGGTCTGTGGGGCTACCCGCCGTGGGTCAGCCCGTACCTCGGGCGCAACGGCGTGCAGCAGCTGCAGGCCACGAGTCGGGCGATCCGCGCCGACTTCTGCGCCAACGGCGTCAGCCACACCGCCGACGGCACGCCGCTGCAGATCCGCGACCGTTTCACGCCCGCGTTCACCGACCCGACCGAGGTCACTGAATCGGTGTGGGGCACCAACGGCTCGGTCTGCAAGATCACCGAGGACCGCCTCGACAGCGGCGGTATCTTTGCCTGCGGCGGCTCGCTGACGAGCAGCTGCGATCAGGCGGGCTCCGACTGGATCACCGGCCCCGATCAATTCATGTGGATCAAGGTCGACCCTGCGCGCACGACCTACCCGGTGAGCCACCCGTGCGGCAGCACCGGCGCGGCCGGCTGCAACGACCCCGGCATCCAGGCCACCGTGTGCGCCTCCGACCCGTACTGCTGCACCGGCGCGTGGGACTCGATCTGCGTCAACAAGGTCAGCACCCTCGGCGCCGACGACGACGCCTGCTGCGCCAACAACGGCGGGGTCGGCTGCGGCGACGCGGCCGTCGAGGCCTGCGTCAGCGGCTTCGACCCGAGCTGCACGGCGAGCGCGTGGGACTCGTACTGCGCCATCGAGGTCGAGCACCTCAACTGCGGGCTGTGTCGCTGATCAACGGCTCGGCGACCGCGAGCATGTCCTCGTGATCGAAGGCGAGGTCCTCGCCGCGCAGCTGCTCGGGCGCGACGAAGTGGGCCTCGCCGGCGTCCTCGCGGCAGCGCAGCGTCTGCGGACCGGGCGCGAGGCGGCACAGGAACGCCTCCGAGACCACGCGCCCGCGCGGGTCGCGACCGGGCGCGTCGAAGCGGCCGACGCTGCGCACGACCTCGATGTCGAGGTTGGTCTCGTCCTTGACCTCGCGGCGCAGGCTCGCGATCGCGGCCTCGCCGGCCAGCACGAGCGCGCCAGGGAACGCCCGCTGCCCGCGAAACGGCGGGTTCTTGCGGGTGATGACGAGCACCCGCCCCTGCTCGTCGAGCACGATCGCGTCGGCCGCGAACACCGGCCGCGCGCGCGCCGACTCGAGCCGCAGACGGATCCTCCCGGCGATCGCCAAGAGCAGCACGATCAGCAGGATCGCCGAGAAGCTGCCGTTGATGGCGATCACGAACAGCTCGCCGCTGCCGATGCCGGTGACGGTGCCGAGCAGCAGGGTCGCGAAGTCGGCGAGCACACCGAGGCTGAACAGGGTGCCGAGCGTATTGAGGCGGCGCTCGGCGAGCTGCTGGTTCTCCGCGCTGCGCCGCTGATACAGCTGCTGCAGCCCGTCGTGCAGGGTATCGAACTTCTCGCCGATGCGCGCGACGATGCCACCGCGCTCGAGGTTGAACTCGGCGAGCAGCTGGCGCAGCACCGCGGAGTAGTGCTGGCGCCGGTTGCTGTCGAGCTCGTTGTAGATCTCGCTCATCTTCATCTGCAGCGCGCTGCGCAGGCGCCGGAGGTCGCGCAGCTTCTGTTCGATCGCCGCGAGATCGAAGAAGTCCTCCTGGGCCTGACGCATCATCAGGATGTCGAGCGACTCATTGATTGAAAACATCGCGAAGTGCATCGCCCGCAGCTCGGCCGTCGGCCGCAGCACGAACGGCCGCATGTAGCTGGCGAAGAAGCGCCGCATGTTGTCGGGCGCGAGGTACAGCAGCCCCGAGTTCTTGCGGATGATGTGCAGCTCGCTGGTGCGATTGGACAGGTTGCCCTCGACGCGGCGCTCGTAGAGCTCGTCGCTGTAGTCGGGCCACGCACCCGAGTAGACCTCCGTCCACGCGCCGATCGCCCGCATGTGCGCGCGGATGTTGTCCCGCGTCCACGGCGGCGCGGCCGGCTGCACCTCGTCGGTCACCACCATCACGAAGATCGGGCTGCTGGTGTCGAGGCGCAGCGCGCTGTGGACCTTGAGCGAGGCCAGCCGGCGCAGCCGCTCGGCGGCGATCAGCGGCAACTGCTGCACGAGCACCGGATCGATGTCGCGGCGCCGCTGCGGGTCGTCGGCGAAGTACTCGACCTCGAGCTCGAAGTACCCGAGCTTGTTGTAGAGCAGCCCGGTGTTCTCGTCGTGGTACGGGAAACCGTCGACGTAGGTGCTCCAGCTGCCGCGCAGCGTCACGCTCGCCGCCATCGCCAGCGCGGTCGCCACCAGCATGGGGTCGTACGCCAGGCGCGCGAACCGGTCCGCCGTCGCGCCGCGCAGCTCGGCCTGCAGCAGGCTCGCCAGCTCCACGGCGCGCGCGTGAGGGTCCTGCGCCGCCGAGTTGACGAACGCGGAGAGGAACCACACCTCGCGCTGCGGGACGAACTGGACGGTGCTCATGCGGCGCGCGAGCTTAGCCCGATCAGCGGGCCAGATGCGGGACCGGCAGCAGGCGGACCAGCAGCAGCTCGGCGGTGCCGGTCAGCGTCAGGCTGTCCCTGGAGGCGTCCGCGCAGTACAGGCTGTGCCCGGCCGCCAGCGCCTGCCCCTCGACCTCGAGCGCGCCAGCGACGATATACAAGAACACCTCCCCGACCAGCGTCAGCGCGCCCTCGGCGGCCTGGCGCGCCAGAGTGTGGATATATCGTCCACGGCGGGTCATCACATTGAAGTCGCGGGTCGGCCCGGCGAGCAGACGCGCGCGCGCCGGCAGGTCGCCGGAGAAGGTCAGCGGCGGCCCCTCGGGCGCGAGCGTGACGGCTGGATCGTCACCGACGTGCAGCGCCATGCCGGCGCCGGTGAGCACGAGGATGCTGCGATCGATCCCCGGGAAGTTCGAAAAATCGCAGTCGGCGTCGACCTCGGCGAGGCTGATCCGCCACTCGAACTCCCTGTCGGCCGGCCCGCGCATCAGCTCGGTGGTCCAGCCGAGCCCGTTTTGCCAGCGCATGCGGCGATAGTCGGCCTCGCGCAAGATCGTGGTCACGGCGGTCATGCGGGTCACGGCGCCTGCGGATCGAGCTCGGGGTAGTGGCGGAAGATGCCCTGCTCGTTGAACGCCAGGCGGCGCTCCGACGCGAGATACGCGGCGATCCGCGGGCGGGCGCGCACGCGCTCACGCAGCCCGACGAGCCCGGGGATGGCCGACTCACCGCGCGTGAACGCGTGGGGGAACGCGTACGCCAGACCCTCGAGCACCTGAAACAGCGACAGGTCGACGTAGCCGAGCGCCGGGCCGACGAGCACCTGGCCGCCGTTGCGCCCGAGCACGCGCTCGAAGTAGCCGAGGAAGCGCGGCAATCGCTGGTCGAGGAAGAAGCTGGTGCGCTCGCGGGCCGCGGCCTTCTGCTGCTCGTAGTAACGACCGGAGGCGATCGGGTGGTGCGTATCGTGGACCTCGCCGACGAGGTCGGCGATCGTCAGCTGCAGCTGGTTGGCGACGATACGCCCGGCCTCGTCGGCGGGCGCGAGCCCGTGGCGCGGGCCGAGATACAGCAGGATGTTGGCGACCTGGGCGATCGTCAGATCGCCGTGGCGAAGGATCGGCGGCGCCAGCGGCAGCAGCCCCGAAGCCTCGCCGCGCAGCAGCCGGAGGATCGCCCCCGCACCGCCGCCGCGCTCCTCGGGCTGACGCGCGACGTCGACGTACGACGCCCCCGCCTCCTCGAGCGCCAGCCGGATGAACTCCCCGCGACCCGGCAAGCCGGGCCAGTAATACAGCTCGTAGTGCGCGTCGCCGCTGGTCACGGCGGCAACATACACCATTCGCCTACGTCCAGCTGACGTTCACACTTGCGGCGGATCACCGCGAGGGCCGCTGTGCACCACGCCTCGTAGCGCGGCTCCACCGTGTACAAATAATACGTAAAAACGGCGGGGTCCAGACCGGCGAGCCACGCCTGCCGCGGCGCGCCCTGCCCGGCCGCCCGGGCCCAGTTGCACAGGCAGGCGCCCCATGCCCGCTGCGTCCACGAACCGAGCGCGCCGCCCGGGAACTCGATCCAGTGGTCGTTGGCGAAGTCGGTGCCGCCGAGCAGCAGCGAGGTCTCGCTGAGGAAGGCGAACAGCGGGGCGTCGGGCGTGTCGTCGTCGCCGCCGTCGCGGTAGAGGGCCGCGCGCTCGCGGTCGAACGCGTCGAGCTCCTGCTCGTCGAACCGGCCATTGTGCGGCCGTGGGAAGCGGGCGAGCAGCGCGCGCTGCTCCCGGAGGGTCGGCGGCGGCGTCCGCGTCGGCACCCACACCGCCGCGAGCGAGCCGGTCACCCCGTCGTGCAGGACGCGGATCCCGTGGCGCTGCTCGGCGGCGAGGAGCGCCGCGATCGCGGGCTCGTCGTCGGCGCCGTGCTCGACGATCTCCAGCACAGCGCGCACGAACGGCGCGGACAGGTCGAGCAAGGCGTCGGTCACGGTGTGCGAGCATAACCCGGCCGGACCGGCGCAAACACCACGTGCGATCGGTCGCGCCGGCGGCGCGGCCAGTCGGCCAGCTGCGATGTTATCTGGGGGCCGTGATCGATGAGGAAAAATTCCGGGCCGCACACCCGAAGCGACGCGAGCTCGGACCGTTCTCGAGCGCCGAGCTCGCCACGATGGCCAAGAACCTGCCCGCGGAGATCGTCGAGTTCCTCGCAAAGGAGGGCCGCTGCAGCTATTCGGACGATCGGCTGTGGACCGTCCATCCCGCGGAGTTCCACGATATCCTCGCAGATTGGGGCCTGGACGGCAAGAAGTGCCATGCATTCATCCGCACCGCCTTCGGCGGGTGTGTGTATTACACGCGCAAGAAGTTCTACTCCTTCGATTCATTGACCGGCACCGTCAACTGCCTGCAGGACGACATCTACGTGGTGATGAGCGTCTTTCTCACGATGGGCTTCCTGCTGCACGATACATGGCACCTCGATCGGCTCGACGGCCGGAGCGACCTGCCGGGGCTGCGCGCCGACGAGATCTACGCCGTGCTGCCAAACCTGGTGCCGGGCGTCGACGCGGAGAACATGCTCACGGTCGTCGACATGCGTACCCACCTCGCCGCGCTGGCGCGGTCCTTCGATCACAAGGTAAAGCGGCTGTAACCGCGAGCACAGGCGCGGTCAGAACGCCACGCGCAGCCCGCCCGCGACGACCTGCACGCGCGCGGGTTTCGGGCGCCGCCTGGCGTGCACACCGAGCGCGATGCCGGTGGCGATCGTGGCGACGATCCCGATCGGCACGACGATGAGGGCGACGAAGGTGCCCGGCGCAAAACAATCGATGCATGACTCGTCACCGCGTTGGGTCGCCAGGCCGATCAGCGGCACCACAGCGCCGACGCCGATCGTGCCGAGCGACACGCCGAACGCGATCCGCAGCTGGCGTCGCCGGTCGATCCAGGCCTGCACGGAGCCCTCGGCGGTCGGCAGCGGACCGATCACCGCGTCGGGTGCGGCCCCGCGGAGGCCGGGCCGCGGCAGCGCGTAGTAGCCCGGCGGCGGATCATAAAAGCCGCGCGGCGGGTCGGCCTCTATAAAATTGCCGCCGTGCAGGCGATAGCGGCCGGGTGGAGGGTCGAAGAACCGCGCCCGCGGGTCTTTATACTTGCTCGGCGCGACCCGGGGTTGCGCGCCGGCCGACGCCGGCCAGGCCGATGGCGACGCGGATTGCATGAGCAGACAAGCCGCGACGGCGACGGATGCGGGGCCGGACATCGTCGGTCACGGTACCACGCGCGCGCGATCACAAGGTGACACGGCCGTAGAGTCCGATCTATGGGACAGGTGAGTCAGGCTGGCCGGGCGCGGGCACAACAGCGCTTGTGCTGGTCTTGAAGCGCACCGTGAGCCGCGTCGGTGAGGCGTTGGGGAAGCGAACCGCGGCGACGGCATCGACGACGCAACGATGAACACTGCTCGCGCCCGTCTTCGGCGAGAACCCGTTGATCTTCTCGACGCTGCCTGCGCCGTTCGCCACCTGCAGGGTCAGCGCCAACCATCCCGCGTCGCATGACTGGATCGGTCTGGCGAGCAGCTTCTTGACGGTGCTCTGCGGGAGGCGTGGCGGATCGGTACGACGTATCGTGTCACCCGTCGTGGGGAGGGCGGTGGCAGTCTCGAGCGGCGCCATCGGGATCGCAACAGGGGGAAGAGTGGGGTCCGTCGACCCTGAAAACGTCGATGCGTGGAGGTCGACGGCCGCCGGCGACGATGTGTGGAGGCTGGTGGCCACCGGCGTCGTCGGACTCGGCGTCCAGAGGAGGGCTGCAAACAAGCCGGCGAGCAACGCCACGGACCCAGCGCCGAGTACTTGCCCGATACCACGGGTCGGCCGGGCCCCTGCGCCTGCGTCCACGTCGGCGTTCGCGGCCACAGTGGCCAGTCCGATCGCGGCGTCCGCTTCCGCGTCCGTCATTGCGATCGCTGGGCCCGTGCTGGCCGGCTCGATCGCTCCGCTCGTATCTTCGGGAGCTACAGCGACCGTTGCGCCCGCGTGCACGGCCGACGTGTGCGCATCCTCGATGATCAACGCGGCCGGCCCAGCCGCGCCATCGGCCAGCGAGTTGGCGGCGTCTGCGTCGTATGCCGGTTGCGGAGGCACCAGGGCGAGCTGTGGCCGGGTCGGTGGCACATCGAACCCGGTCACATCTTCGAGCACATCGCGGAGGCGCTCCGCGACCGCTCGCATGTCCGAGAGCCGCTTCGCCGGGTCTTGAAGCAACATGGCCTCGAGGACAGGATCGACGGCGTGCCCGAGATGTCCGCGAGGCAGCGGGAGGTACGTGCCGCGCGCTTGCGGCGTGTAGGGCATCTTGCCAGCCAGCATGCGGTAGAGCAGGACCCCGAGAGCGAACACGTCGCTTCGCTCGCTCCAACGCCGATCGGCCCGCACCTCTGGCGCCGCGAAGGCCAGCGTGTGCAGCGCCCGATCTCGTGTCAGCTCGAGATCCGCGTCGGGGCGTGGTTCATCACGCAGGGCAAAGAAGCGGTCCGTGAGCAGGCAACCGGTGAAGTCGATCACTTTGACCCGCGGCTCGCGGCCTGCCTCGATCAGGACGTTCTGGGCGCTCAGGTCGCGGTGGATCACGCCGATCGCATGGACGGCCTGCATGGTCTCCGCGATCTGGATCCCGACGGACAGCACCTCGTCGAGGCGCAGCCGAGCGGCGTTGAGATCACGACCTGCCCGTTGTGGGTCGGTCACGGCGAGGTCGGCACGGTGCGCGTCGTCGCAGAAGCGCCGGGCCGGCCGACCTGCGCACAGCTCCATGATCGTGTACGCGCGGCCGTCCACCACACCGCTGTCGTACACCTCCGGCAAGCCGGCATGACGCACCGACGCCAGCACCCACGCCTCGCGCTCGAAGCGAGCGCGATCGTCGGAGTTGTCCCGCGACCCGTCGAGCTGACGCTTGAGCGCGACAGGCCGGCGCATCTTCTTGTGGTAGGCGCGAAACACCTCGCCCTCGGCGCCGGTCGCCAGGTGCTCGCGCAGCTCGATCCGCTCGTCGAAGAGGCCGGCCTCGTCGGCATGCACGGCGCGCAGCGCCGACAGCTCACCGTGCAGCCGCGCCGCGGTCGGCGTCCGCACGTCGTCGTTCCAGTGCAGCGCCGACATGATGACGCGCTCGAGATCCTCGAGGATATGGGCATGCGGGTTCGCGGCGCGCACCGGGGTCGGTGTCAGCGGATCGTCCGGCATCCTGCCGGTGCACAGCTGATACAGCGTGACCCCCAGGGCGAAGACGTCCGTGCGCGCGTCCGGCTCGCGCAGGCCCGCCTCGGGCGGCATGTAGCCCGGCGTACCGACGGCGGCCCCGACGGCCGTCCCACGGCGGCCGCAGACCGGGGTGTAGCTGCGATCCTGACGGCCCTGGAAGCGCGCCGAGAGCCGGGCCGCTCCGAGGTCGACCAGCTTGACGAACACGCGTCGCGAGGTGTGATGCGTCCACAGGATGTTCTCGGGCTTCACGTCGCGGTGGAGCACCCCGGCGTCGTGCAGGGCCATGAGCACGGCCGCGATCTGGATCCCTATCTCCACGACCGTCACCCACGGCAACGGCCCACCCTCGAGCAGGCGGGTCTTGAGGTCCTCGCCGGGGAGGTAGCGCAGCACCGTGTACGGCATGCCGCCGGGCTGAACTACGCCGCGGGCGAACACGTCGACGAGGTTCTCGTGATGGACGTTGCTCAGCACCTCGGTCTCTCGCAAGAACCGCAGCCGCGAGTCGGGCGAGTCGTCGCGCAGGATCTTGATCGCCACCTTGCAGCGCAGCAGGCGATCGTCGGCGAGGTAGAGGTCGGCCGTGCCACCTTCGCCGAGACGGCCCATCAGCTCGAAGCGATCGTCCAGCATGGCCCCGGTCAACGCCGGTCGTGGCAGCGCCCCGTGCGAGTATCTGGTCCACCCCTGCGGCAGCTCCACGGCGTCGCGTGCGGGACGGGTGTCGGCGCGGAGAGGCGTGTCCATCCACGCATCTTGCCACAACACGATGGATGCTGGCCGTGCCACGTAAGGCCGCGATCCTCCGCTGAATCGTCGATGCCCGTCTCGACCCGATCGGCGTGACGTGGGCATGGCGGGGTCTGATACTGTGGGCCGCATGTCGCGCTGCACCTCGCTCGTGCTGTCTCTGGCCATGCTCGCGGCCTCCATGCCCGCGGTCGCGTCCGATCCGATGGATGCGCTGCTCGGCAGGATCCAGCGGGCGCAAGACCGCCGCCAGTACGCCGCCGCCGCAGAGTTGGCGGCACCCGCGTCGCGGCGAACAGACCTGAGTGCAGTCGACCGCTACTTGCTCGCCGGCCTGGCGTCGCAGAGCTACGGCGACGCATTCACATACGGCGCGGCGCCACGGCAGGCGCGCGGCGAAGCGGGGTATCTGTGCGCGCAACGAACGGTATTGCAGGAGGCGGCCATTCTGGCCGGCGACGCGGAGCGGACAGCGATCGTGCGTGATGCCCTGCAGGTGGTCGCGGAGCAGCTCGCCGCGGTCGCGGCCAGCGGCGATGCGGTGCCCTGTGTCGTCAACGCCGAGCCGGTGCTCGAGGAGGCGACGCCGGTCATCTCCGCTTCATCCTCCGGTGAGCCGTCGCGCATGGACTCGCCGAGCTCGAGTGTCGCCGCTCCGGCGGTGGCCGTCGAGGGACCCGCGCCTTTGCCTTCCACGGTACTTCCACGACCGCGTTCCCCGGCGCGTATGGGCATGGGTGTCGGCCTGCTCGTCGCTGGCGCAGGCCTCGTCGGCGGGCTCGCCGCGAGCATGGTGGCGCGTGGGCGCCTCAACGACACCATCGCTGGGTTGGACGCTGCAGCGACCGCACAGGGGCGCGAGCTGTCGCCGCAGGAGGCCGCAGCCGTGCACGTCGCGGACGCCGGCTTCGTTCGCCTGTCCCACGCAGGTGCTGCGCTCGGCACCCTGGCGGGCCTGTCCTTGATCACCGGCGTTCTGCTTCTCGCCGTGCCAGCGAGGCCCCGACCGACGTCTCGGGCCCGCCTGCGGCCCACCGGGGCCGGCGTCCACCTGACGTTTTAGCGCGGACCACCCACACCGCAGGAGTACCGTCCATGTCGATGTCGTCCCGCGTCTTCGCCCTCCTCGCCGTGCTCGGCCTCGCCGCCTGCCCGGAGCACGCGCCCGCCTGGTACGGCCTCACCGACGAGGCGCCCGCGACCACGGGCGACCCGGACAGCGGCAGCAGCTTCCCGACGAGCACCGACGACGGCCCCGACGATGACGTCAGCTCGACCAGCGAGCCGGCCACCACCACGGGCGACCAGACCACGGGCCCCACCCCGGACACGACGACGAGCGGCGACACGACCGCAGCGCCGGTCAACGAGCCGCCGACCGTCGCGCTCGCGTTGTCGCCCGAGAAGATCGCCGCGGCCGGCGTGGTGCAGCTGGCGATCGACGTCAGCGCCGACGTCGTCGAGGTCGATGTCGTCTACCGCGGCGAGGTCGTCGCCACGCTGGCGCCCGCCGCCTTCCCCTTCGACTTCGAGGTCACCTCGCAGACCCGCTGCAACGGCGATGAGGAGGTCAGCGTGCTCGCCCGCGACGCCGAGGGCCTCACCGGCGGCGACGCGAAGGTGCTGGCCTGCTCACTGCCCGCGAGCGGCAGCGAGGCCCACAAGGCGCAGCTCCCCGGCACGACCGCGAGCATCGTCCACAGCGTCGCGGTCCTCGGCGACGGCTTCGTCGCCGCCGGCGTCCTGGACGGGAAGATCTCCCTATGGCGCGTCGGGCCCGACCTGCAATTGCAGCCAGGGTGGCCGCGCGTGCTGGCCGACTGGACCGCGATCCCCGGCCTCGCCGCGCTCGACTCGGCGGCCGCCGGGGTCGCCGTCGATGCCGACCAGAATATCATCGTCGCCGGCAACACCACGAAAGCCGGCGTCAAGACCTACTACGTGGCGAAGCTCAACGCCGCCGGCTCGCGCCTCGCCGAAGCACAGGGCATGCCCGACGAGGAAGCCGCGGGCGTCGCGGTCACGCCCGCGGGACTGATCGTCGTCGCGGGCGCCGTGCGCACGGCCGTGCAACCGCCCGCGTACGACTGGCGCGTGTGGGGCCACGCGCAGCTCGGGCAGGCGGCGCCGTGGGTCGATACGCTGCCCCTGGGACCTGGTGAAGCCCCCGATCCCCCCAACAATCGCAGCGAGCGCGCCAGGGCTGTTGTCGTATTGCCTGGTGGTGAACTGCTCGTGGTTGGAGAGCGCGAGTATATCGAGCTCAAGGACCTCTCCCAGTTCGTCCGGGCGAGCTGGCAGCGCTACACCAGCGAAGGCGTCCGGGTCGACGCCCTCTGGACCTCGGACGCAAACGGAGGCAACAGCTCGCACGATGCCGCGAACGCAGTCGTCTTGCTGCCGGAGGACGAGTTCGTGATCTCGGGCTGGGCGCGCGCCAAGCTCGGCCAGCCACCGCAGGTCTGGTCGCGCCGCTTCCAGCAAGGTCAGCCCACGGACTACCGCCTCGAGCCTGTAGTGAACGCCGAAGCGAAAGGCATCGGCCACGATCGTGAGCGCAACCTGGTTATCGCCGCCGTGCTAACGACGCCCGGCCAGCTGGACGCCTGGACGTTCGCGTTTCACGGGTGGGCCATGCCGACCGTGTGGTCGCAGCCGCCCTACGGCGATCCCCAGGCTTGGGACGGCTACACCTCTATCGCCTGCAATGATTGGGGCTACTGCGTCGCCGGCGGATTCTTGACCGTGAACGGCAGCGTCGTCGGATTTCTCCGGCTGAACAATCCGTAGCCTCACTGCGGGGGCACGAACGCCTCGCACAGATCGAGGATCGTCGTCAGCGAATCTTCAAAGAAAGGCACATAATCGTCGGCGCATATCGACCGCATGCTCGCGTGTGGCGTCATGTCGGTCCACTCGCGCAGGCGATTCTCCGGGTCGAGCCCGACCTGTTCCGGCTTGCACAGGTGCCCCGGCTTGTCGGCATCCGACGTAATGACCAGAAGATATGCCGCGTCCGGGTCGCCGTGCTTCGCCGCCAGGACATCCTCGGCCCATTCATCGGGATAGCCCAGCGAATCGTTGTCCCCCGTATCCGCGATGATCGTGATCACGAGGAGGGCGTCCTTGCGGAGAAAACCCTCGTTGCACGCCCCCTCGGCGTTCACCCCCGGGCTGATCGCCGCTCGCACGGCGCCCGCGGCGTAGGCATTGCCACCGTCGAGCCCGACCGTCGCCAAGCACTTGAACGCCGAGTCGACCTGAACTTCCTTCGACGTGATGTAGGGCGTACCGCCGGCCAGGTTGCAGCGCCGATTTGTCGCGCCGTCACCTGCGGGGAACGTATAGGCGGCGCCGAGCATCGAGTCGCACTCGGTCAACACGGCCCCGCACTCGGGTGGCGAGCCGCTCTTGTCACAATCCGAGATACAGTCTGCGCAGTCACTCATCAACCACATGGGCAGAGAAGTCGTCACGAGGATATGCTTGTCGATGTCCTTGGCCTCGATCGCGTCCATGAACCCCGGGAACGCGGCGAGCAGGTGCTCCTGCGCGAACTCCATCGTGCTCGAGTTGCTGATGACGAACAGGAAGTCGATTTTTTTGCCCTCGCACCCCGCCGGCAGCGGCGAGCCCTGGTCCGGCACCGTGCCGAGGTCCGGCACTGCTGCTTCAGAGGTCCCTGTGCTTGCGCCCGTACTGCTCGCTGTGCTGCCGATACTGGTGCTCTCGGCGCCTCCCGTGCCCGATGCCGCTGTCGTGTCTGTCGTGTCTTCCGCACCTGTGCTCGCGCCTGTCGGCTGCCCGCCGGGCCCGAACCCGGTCGTGGAAGGTGCGGGCGAGCACGCTGCGAAAAACAGGGCCGAGAGCGCTGTGGTGATGGCCTTCATGGCGTCGTGAGTCTACACGCGTCGACCGACATACTACAACGCCCCCGATCTGCGGTTATCGACTTTGCTCACCGTGACCTGCAAAGCCATCGCCGGCGTCTCCGGCATCATCGCAGCCCGCCCCGCCAGTCGTCGACACGTTGCTCCTGGGACCCTGCTCGCGGTCGGTGAGCGCGATTGGGCTATTGCATCACCGGCTTCACAACCCCTGGGTCACTGCGGAGGCACGAACGACTCGCACAGGTCGAGGATCGTGGTCAGTGCGTCCTCGAAGAAGGGCACATAGTCGTCCGCGCAGATTGACTGGATGCTCGCGCGGGGTGTCAGCTTCGTCCATGTGCGCAGCCGTCCCTCCTCGTCCAGGCCGACCTGGTTCGGCTTGCACAGGTGGCCCGCAATATCCGAGTCCGATGTGATGACCAAAAGGTAGGCCGCGTCGGGGTCGCCGTGCTTGGCCGCCAGGACGTCTTCCGCCCAGTCTTCGGGATCGCCCATCGAGAAATCGTCCCCAGTATCCGCGATGATGGTGATCACGAGGAGGGCATCGTTGCGCAGGAACCCGTCGTTGCAAGCCTCCCCAGCATTCATCGCCGGGCTGATCGCGGCGAGCGCGGCTCCTGCCGCAGCAGAATTGCTTCCGTCAAGGCCGACCGTCGCCAGGCACTTGAATGCCGAGTCTACCTGGATCTCCTTCGAGGTGATGTAGCGCGCGCCGCCGGCCAGTGTGCAGCGGCGATTTGCTGCGCCCTTCCCGGCAGGGAAGGTTCGGGCGGCGCCGAGCATCGAATCACACTCCGTCAGCTCAGCGCCGCACTCTGGCGGCGTGCCGCCCTTGTCACAATCCGAGATGCAATCGCCGCAGTCGAACATATTGAACAGAGGAAGCGACGTGGTCACCAGGATGTGCTTGTCGATGTCTTTGGCCTCGATCGCGTCCATGAACCCCGGGAACGCCGCGAGCAGGCGCTCCTGCTTGATCTCCATCGTGTTCGAGTTGCTGATGACGAACAGGAAGTCGATCTTCTTGCCGTCGCACCCCGCCGGCAACGGCGAGCCCTGGTCCGGCACCGTGCCGAGGTCCGGCACTGCTGCTTCGGAGGTCCCTGTGCTTGCGCCTGTACTGCTCGCCGTGCTGCCGATACCGGTGCTCTCGGCGCTTCCTGTAGAAGATGCGGCCGCTGTCGTGTCAGCCGCGTCAGTCGCGTCAGTCGCGCCTGTCGGCTGCCCGCCGGGCCCGAACCCGGTCGTGGAAGGTGCGGGCGAGCACGCTGCGAAAAACAGGGCCGAGAGCGCTGTGGTGATGGCCTTCATGGCGTCGTGAGTCTACACGCGTTGGCCAACATACTACAACTCCCCCGATCTGCGGTGTCGACCTTGCTCACCGTGGCCTGCAAAGCCACCGCCGGAGTCTCCGGCGTCGCCTGCATCATCGCATCCCGCCCCGCCAGTCGTCGACACGTTGCTCCTGGGACCCCGCTCGTGGTCGGTGAGCGCGATGGGCTATTGCATAACCAGTGGGTTCTTGACGGTCAACGGCAAACTCTTTGGTTTTCTCCGGCTTCACAACCTCTGGGTCACTGCGGAGGCACGAACGACTCGCACAGGTCGAGGATCGTGGCCAGCGCATCCTCGAAGAAGGGTACATAGTCCTCCGCGCAGATCGACTGGACGCTCGAATGCGACATCCTCTTCGCCCATGTTCGCAGGCGGCCCTCCGGGTCCAGACCGACCTGATTTGGCTTGCACAGGTGGCCCGCGATATCTGAGTCCGACTTGATCACTAGATCATACGCCGCGTTCGGGTCCATGGGCCCGATCGAAGATTGGGCCCAAGATGTATTGGTGGCCCAAAACGGCTCGCCGCGGTGGAGTCGCTGCACGCCGACGTGTTCATGGTGATCCAGCGATTCCGCAGCGACCTCGGGCTGTTCGTGCACCTGCACGTCCTCATCACCGACGGCGCCGCCCAGCCCGGCCTGTCGCGCTCGGTCCAGGCGATCGTCGGCCGCGCCCTCGCGGCCGTCGCCTGATCGCGCTGCGTGCTGCACCCGCAGGTGACCTCCTCGGAGGCCACCTCATGCCCGCCCGCGGAGCCATCGCCGCAACGATCCCCGCGGCATGCAATTCGGCGGTGGAGCTGCGCGACGGCCATCTCCAAAAAATTTAGTTCGTCAAATAGTAATGAACGTAGGAGTCACTGACGCAAGCGCCGGAGACCGCGGCGAGCGGAATTTCGCCATAAAGATCCTTCACGGAATGTGCGGCGATATCTGCCTCGCTCGCCCCCACGAAGTCTGCATCCATATTGATGACGACATATTCCACGATTTCACCCATGTTCAGCTTGCCGAGCGTAATGCAGACATCAGAAGCGACCGGGCCCACGTGGGTGATGCCGAGGTTGGGGGCAGAGGCAAAATCCGTCGCACCAAAGGTCATCTTCCCACCGGCGATGGGCAGGTCGTAACCCTCACCATCGGCGTCTTGACGGTCAGCCGGCAGCACGCCATATGCCACGGCGATTTGGTTGTCCAGCCCCCTGAAGTCTTTCGCCTCGTACAGGTCGGAAATTCTTTGGACCGCGGACACCACGAGGGCCGTGGTGTCTGTGATCTTGCGCTGGTTCGATATCGACAAGCAGAGCAGCATGACCCCCCCGATCACCACGGCGGCGACGGCGAGCACCATCGCCAATTCGATGAGGGTGAGACTGCTTTGCCTGGGAGCGGGAGATGAAGCGAACTGAGCCATGAACGCGCCGTCATGGCTCCGCGCGTGGAAATGAGCCGTCGCTTCGAACGCCGAGCCGAACAACTGGATAAACGACACGGCCCGGCTTGTCCACTGCGAGGCTGTCGACCATGAACTCGTCGAGGTCGTCGAGAGGGGTCGAGCCGGTCGCGCGAAACTGCAGGTGGACGTAGGGGTTGCCCTCGACGCGCTTAAGCGTTTCTCGGCCGGAATCAAGGTCCCCCTCTCAGACCGTCCCCCTTCCGCCGTCCGGCTGGATTCTCGCCAATTGGGGCGTCTTGAGCGGGCCGCTGTGGCCCCTCGTGTCGCGTGGTGCCGCAAGTTTGGGGGCCCACCGCGACCGGCCTGCACCTGTTATGGTGACACGATGCGTCGTATCATGGCTGTGGCTGCGCTGTTGGCCTGCAGGCCATCACCTTCGTCGCCTTCATCGCCCGCATCATCGCAGCCCGCCCCGCCAGTCGCCGTCTCGTCTGCGCCCGCGGTCCCGGCCTCCGCGACCGACGACCGTGACGGCGACGGCATCGTCGACGCCAGCGACCGCTGCCCCGACGAGCCCGAGGACTTCGATCGCTTCGAGGACGTCGACGGGTGCGTCGACCGCGACAATGACGGCGACGGCATCGTCGACGCCCACGAGTTCAGGGACGGTGTCTGGACCAATTGCGATCGCACGCTCGAGAACGGCACCGAGTTCGACTGCCGTGATCGCCCGGAAGACTTCGACGGGGTCGAGGACCACGATGGCTGCCCCGATGTATTGTGCTTCGACAACTGTCAGACCAAGCTCACCGACAAGCTGCACTTCGATCGCCGGGGTCACCTCGCCGGTGGGACGGAGGAGCTGCTCGACGACGTGGCCGCGGTGATGCGGTCCGCCCCCGCGGTCAGCTTCTACATCGACGCCCACACCGATGCCCGGCACGACCCGCAGGCGGCCTGGGAACTGACCACCCGCATCGCCGCCGAGACCGTCGAGGCGCTCGTCCACCGCGGGGTGGCGCGCGAGCGCCTCACGCCGCGCGGCTTCGGGGACAAGCTCCCGATCGCCGCAGATCGCTCCGTGGCCGAGCGCGCCGCCAACCGCCGCGTCGAGTTCAGTCTGACGATTTGCGGCAAGTACTGCGGGCGCGCTCCGAACCTCTCCCCGGAGCTGCGCGCCGCCACCGGCATGCCTCCGGGGCCTGACCCGGGCCCACCCGCGCCCGCGAGCACGACATGCCGCTGAGGACCGGCTCGTTTTGGAACCGGTCGCTCTGCGTCGCAAACGGGCGGCGAGCCGCCCCTGTCACAATGCGAGGGTCCGCGCCGATCACTGCGGCAAGATCACGCTCTTGAGCTGCCCGCCGGTCATATCCGAATACGTGTAGTGGTCATTGGCGATGTTGATCAGCTGCATCGCTTGGGGGTTCGCCGGGTCGATCTTCCACGCGCCGATGTTCTCGTCGACGACCCACACGAAGCCCTCGGTGTCGACGCTGACGCCGACCGGGGTGCTGCAGGGGTTGAGGTTGTGGAACTTGGTCAGGGTGTTGGTCTTGTGGTCGATCTGGGCCACACCGCAGGGGCCGTTGGCGGCGACCCACACGCTGCCGTCCTTGTCGGCCGCGATGCCGCGCCAGCACGACTCCTGGCCGGCGACCGCGATGAAGGTCTGCGTGACCGGGTCGAAGGTCGAGACCGGGCCCGAGCAGCCGGCCATCCACGGGTCGCCGTCGGGGTCGACCGTCATGCCGTAGGACTGGGTCTGCGGCGGCGGGTTCCAGCGGTCGAGCGTCGCCGGGTTCATGTTGGTATTGATGCGGAACAGCTCGCCGCGCAGGCCGGTGAACCATACGTTGAGCTGCTTGTCGAGCGCGGCGCCGTAGGGGCCCCACGAGGTGTCGCCGATCGTCCAGTTGGGCACGACGACGGTCTCCTCGAGCGCGCCGGTGAGGCCGTCGAGGCGGACGACGTGGGCGGTGCCGAACTGCTTGAGGTAACCGACCCACACCTTCGGGTCCTCGAACTGGCAAGTGTTGAGATTGAGGGTGCCGGGGGTCCAGGTGACGCCGCGCGGGCCGCCGGTCTGGTTGCCGTCGAACGGGTGGACGACCGACCAGCGCACGCACTCGTCCGCGTCCCAGGCGCGGATGTCGTCCTTGTTGGCCGAGGTGTCGATCATGCCGTTGCCGTTCTTGTCGATGCAGTCCTCCAGGTTGGCGGCGATCATCGTCGAACGGCCCGAGGCGCGCCCGTTGACGATCATGAAGCGGCCGTCGAAGGCGACCGCGGTGCGCGACGGATCCTCGCCGTAGGGGTTGAGGTTCGGGCCGGTGCGGTAGCGGGCGAGCTCGATGACCTTCTGCGTGTCGACCTTCGACACCGTGCCCTGGTCCGAGTTGGCGACCCACAGGTAACTCTTCTCGACGTCGCCCATGCCCATCGTCTCGCCGAAGTCGCACGGAAAGCCGGTGGTGGTGTCGCCGGTGGTCGAGCCGGTGCTCGAGGCACTGACCGCGCCGGTCGTCGCGTCGGTCGTCGAACCCGTCGTCGCGTCGGTCGTCGAGGTCGTGGTCGCACCCGTGGTCGGACCCGTCGTCGTCGTCGCGCCCGTCGTCGTCGTCTCGCCGACCGAGTCGCTGACCGTGCCACCGTCCGTCGTGCTCACCCCGGTGGTCGTCGGCACGGTGGTCGTCGGCGTCGTCGTGTCGGAGGGGCCCGTGCTCGAGACGGTGACCGTGCCGCCGCTATCGGTGGTCGAGGCAGATGTTCCGCCGTTGTCACCGCAGGCGGCGAGGCCGAGCGCGGGGAGCACCAGCAATGCGAGGGAGACGCGGGGAAGGACCATCCGCTGAAACTAGCGGGTTTTCACCCGTATCGGTGACGGAGATCCACCCTGCATGGGGAGCAATCGCACGCTCCTCGGGCGGTACGGGCGGGCGGGTGCCCGGGTCCGGCGATCACAGCAGCGGCTGCGGGTCGTCGCGCGGGGTGTCGGGCGAGTGCACGAAGTCGACGGCGTGCGAGTGACAGCCGACGCAGCCGCGTGCGCCCGCCTCGGCGACGGTCGGCCTGGCGCCCGCGTCGGTGCCGAAGATCTCGTACCAGTACCAGCCCTCGCCTGCCGGGCCGGATGGCCCGGTCTTGTGCATCAGCGCGAAGCCCTTGAGCGTCGTCAGGTCGCCGGCGTACAGCTCGCGCACCGCGGCGCTGCCGACCGGGTGCTCCTGCGCGCCCGCGCCCAGCGAGGTCACCAGCGTCGTATTGAAGTACAGGCGCTCGCCGCCGTGCTCGCCCGTCATCCGGATCTCCGTCTGCGGGACCCAGCCGCGGTAGACAAAGCGCTGCAGCCATTCGCGGATCTCGTCGGGATCGCCGGGCACAGCGTCGGTCCACGCGGGCGCCGGGGCGAGCGCGGGCGCTGTCGCGGCCAC
>JAOYMO020438650.1:0-20477 GCA_025802455.2 Iodosphaeria phyllophila | reverse complement strand
TGCTCAACACCGACTGCTCAGGATGCCAATGCAAACGCTCAAAAGACGCAGAGTGGTGGGTAAAGAAACCCATGCAGAAGTGAGAGGTAGTGGTTTGGTACCGCTCGGACAGCATGCAAGGCCCGGCTCCTATGGAATCCACGGTATGTTCAACCAGATTGTTTCACAATACATCATCGCTGTGCCCACTGTCGTGCCGAACCCATCAAAACGAGTGCCTAGGATATGAGGGAAGTGGGAGACTCGGCACCCCCGCTAATGCAGTGAGGAGATAACCTTGGGCGCAAGCAGCTCAACGAGAAAAGCGAGCAAGTGGAAGTACGGATAGGAGAAAGGAATCGCGGAGCTACGACATCTTGAAGGCCCATCGGGAGAGAACCCAAGATGAAGTAGTGCTGTCATGTTTTAGACCAGTAAAACCCTGCAAATGGAGCGGGTATTGGTAGGTCTAAGAGATTTTTGAAAGAAAAAAACATAGGTGTGATGGAAGCGCACCGTGTCATCTTGGAATACAGAGGCAGCGTAGGCAGACACGGAGAAATGTTTCACTTATATAGGAATCACGATGAACGGACGAGTTTCTTGCTTTCTATTTCGAACATGATATAAACGATCAGAGCTATAAAAACAAACATGCCTCCTGGCTGGTATTTCAGTGAAAGTATGAAACGACATGGTCCTTAACCACACCGCCTTCTTTCGTGGTCCACACATATATCGACATCGTAAAAAGCCAGGGTAGACGCACAAAAATGAGTAAGGAAAAATATTCGTATCATGCCTCATCCCTCGTAACCCCTTGTCTCACCCCATGCTCGGTCGATACCAAGACCTTGCTTTATTAGCACACCTCCAAGTAATTGCTGGGGACGAGACCGCTGCGGCCCTGTCCGTTACCCGAATGGATCTCCGCCTCCCACCAGCCGTCATCCTGGTGTCTGAGCACAGCGAGGTAGTCGCCCTTACTGAAGCCCAGCTCCTCGGGGATAGCGGCTTGATACATGTACATAGCGCGGGCTATCGGGTCAACGTTAGTTATGATACACTCAACATCTCCAAGCCATATGAAATAGAGATGGAAATTTAAAAGACGGGGGATCCAAGAACATACCATAATGCAGAATCGCCCTCCCGTCCTGCGTATACTGCCGACTGGGATCCGCCACACTCTGCGTGCGGCCTCGTCCATCCTCTGAGTCCTGCCTCCCGTCCCAGAACTGCATCTGCATATTGCTGTGGCTGGTCCCGGGCCGGCTGCCCTGTCCGCGCACGGAGCCTCCAAAGTTACTCCCGCTATCCATCGCCGGCGACATGCCCGCGCTCAAGTGGCTGCTGCCAGGACGATCGTACTCGCCGCCGCGGTACGAAGCCGGCGAGGCCGCGCGCATCCCGTCGCTCGAGTAGAACCCCTGTCCCGAGGTGCGGTTCGAGGCGTGGCTCGGCGCCTGCGAGTGGCTGCGCTGGTGACTTCCTCCGCCGCCAGTGTACGGATTCGGCGAGGCGGACCGGTAGCTCTGCCTCGAGTCCGAGTGCGCGGGGCCCGGGGAGGTGGCACCGGCGCGTGTTGGGGCCGGGGAGGTGGCACCGGCGCGTGTTGGGGCCGGAGAAGTGGCGCGAGGGGGCTCGCCGTTGCGAGTGCCCGGGCGGCTCTGGTTACCGGCGTAGCTGGAGCCCGGACGGCTGGGGTTGCTGAACATGTCGCGGGTCTGGTTAAGGTACTTGCGCGAGGTCTCCTCCATGGCCTTCTTGGTCACGGCGGCAGCGGGGACGCCGAGGCGCTGGACCGGGGGCTGATCGTAGGATGGCGGAGGAGTGCGACCGTTGGCACCCATGTCCACGCTGGCTCGGGGAGACGACGGGGTGGGCGGAGCGGCTAGTGGTGTGGACATGGGGACTGGATCAGGAGCTGGTGCTGGCGCTGGCGCTGGAGCCGAAGCTGGGGCGCGCGCGGGAGCAGGACGGACAGATCCGGGAGTCCGGGTGGGAGGGACTGCGGTCTGGTTGGAGGTGGCTGATCGAGCTGGAGGAGGGCGAGCTGCAGGAGGGCGAACCGGAGATGAGACTGGCGCTGGAGCGGCAGCGGCAGCTGGGCCCGTCCGGATAGGGGCTGGAGCTGGAGCAGTAGTCGTACGAACTGGCGCCGCACGAGCCGGCGACTGGACAGAAGCCGGTGTCGGTCGAGTTGGAGCCGGAGCTGTGATCCGACTAAGGGTTGATGATGCAGCTGGGTTCGAAATACGGCTCACGACGGGAGACGAAACGGCCGCAGCAGGAGCAGGTCTTGTAGGAGTTTGCGCTCCAGGGGGCATTGGAGCGGACCCTCGGGCACCAGGCGTCATGTTGGCATTATTTCGAACAGGGCTTTGTCCCGGGGTGCGTATGGGAGCCGGCACGGCAACCCGCACAGGACTCGATGAAGCGGCAGCTAGTGCCGGTACTGGGGCCGGAACCGCATTGGCCGTCGCAGCTCGTGCCGGCGGAGGTCGAGCAAATGATTGAGCTCGCGAGTGTCGCCCCTGCGGCATGTCCTGGCGCGCTGGGCGGTCTTGTCCGGGCTGGGGGGTGGAAATGCCATGATAATGATCCGCGGACATGCGAATGGAGGATGTCTTGTTGTTCGCAACACCCTTGAGCTCAGCTAGAGCCAGCGCGATGGGATCTTCCTCTTTGGTTGGTGACTCCACCGGCTTCTTCTCTTTGTTGGGGGCGGACACGGCGAAAACGTTGTTGCCCACGTTCAGGGCCAGGCTAGCATTAGCGTCGATGGGTTCTGGACTGGCCGTCTTCCTTTCCGCAACGACGCTCTGCTGCGGTGGTTGACGAATTTGGAGCCGCCGCGGGCTGGCATTACCATTCACGACGCTTCTAGCTGCCGTGTTGGCAGCAGCCCAAGTGTTTCGATTGGTCGCAGCGGAGACATTGCTAGTAGCATTGCTAGTAGGGTTAGCGGAGGCATTACTAGTAGTATTATTACCCTTGCTCTGGAGGTCCTTCTGGCTCTTGCGGCGGAAGGGGCTCTGAGCCTGGAAAAAGCCGCTGCGTTTCTTGAAAACGCGCTTTTCCGGAGACGACTCCACAAGAGATTGAGGAGCCTCCACCACAGGAGACACTGGCTCTGGTTCAGGTTCAGCCACTGGCTGAGGCTCTACATACTGTTCTATAAAACGGTTCTGCGGCTCCTGTTTCGGATCTGGTTGCTGCTTGGTGGGCGAAACCTTGCCGCTAGCCGGCTCCGCGCTGGACAGCGAGGTCGGATTGGAGTACAGGCTGTTATCGTCGCGGCTGGATGGCCTTCCGGACAGATTGGAGCTGGTGGCCGAGTTCATGCCGCCTGTACGGCAGAGCATGGTCATCCCATCCAGTGGATAAGGGTCATGGGGCACAGGCGCTATGTCAACCATATCGTAGGCTTGGTGCTGCTGCTGTTGTCGGGCAGCCACCTGTCTGCTGGCTTGGGGAGTTGCGTCGAATGGCCGTTGGGTTAAAGCTCCATGTCGAGACTGAGCTCCCATATCAAACTGTTGCTGGGGGTTCGCGACTTGACCCTGTCGAGGATTGGACTGGGGCACGCCATCAAACTGTTGCTGGGGAGGCGGGAAGCGTCCGTGTCTGGCATTTGTCGGAGTGGCTTCGTGTTCCTGATGGTAGGATGGTGCCCGACTGTGTCGGCTAGCCGAGCGTGGTGCGTTGTGCTGCTGTTGAGATGGAGGTCTCTCATGTCTACCACTCCCACTAAGCGGAGGCGCATCGTAGTGGTGTTGCTGTGACGATGGCCTGTCATGGCGGCCCCGCATCGAAGGTAGGTCGTAATGGCGTTGGGCAGATGGAGGTCGTGCGTTCTTGGGGCTTTGCATGGGCGCATCATACTGTTGTTGGTTCGAAGGGGTTCTTTCGTGATGTCTACCATTCATACGGGCACCATCAAACTGTTGCTGCATCATCTGGACATGACCATTTCGCCCTCGAGGCATGGGCATGTTGTTGTGCGATGGATGGGGTTGGCTCTGCCCATACTGGTTATGATGTTGATTATGACCATGCTGATAGTGGTGTTGCTGTTGTTGCTGTTGTTGCTGTAGTGCCATTTGCCCAGAACGTCTCTTCTCCACAAGAGCGACAACTGGGGCAGGCGCCTTTTGCGGCGTGACTGTAGTCTCCCTGCTCGATGCCACAGTTGGACTTGCAGGCTGGTGAGCCATGTCACGGGCCAAGGAAGAGTTAGGGTCATGATGAGACTCATACGTCGACGGCTGAGGCGACGAGGAGCGGAAGGCTGGGTTGATGCTGCGCGGGAACTGAGCTAGCTGGTAGTTATCTTCATCGAGAGATGCGATAGAGTCATGATCGTCCACGTCTCCTCGACAAAAATTGATGTATTTTGGTGGATCTGGAATGTCGGATCCCGTACCCCTCTCATTGATGAAGTGCATAATGTCCTTCTCAACTTCCATGTCCTCCAATGCCAAACGCACCTTTTCGCACGATGCATCGTCACTAACGCAGACCGTGGACGCGATATTGGCAAATGTCCACAGCGAACTCTTGGTGAAGTCCAATCTCTCTTCCTCCAGGTCCTGAAACTTGTCGGCGGTAGCTTTCCACTCCTTGTTCCATCTGCCCGTCGTTTCTTCCAGAGCCTTGACGGCATTCTCATAATCAGCGTTGGTAGAGGCCATGCTGATCTGCGTCTTCTCCAAGCGGGCCTTGTTCTTTCTCTCTTCCTGGCCCATGACCATATGCCCCTGAGCCAGATATCCCTTGATCTTAAGACAATCCTGCTCGTAACGATCGCGTGTCTTGTTGACCGTGTTGGTTTGGTTGACCTTGATCTTGAGGAGTTTCTCGATTGTGTTCTGGATAATCTTGCGGCGCTCCTTCATGCCGCCCGCAAATGCTGCCAGGGGCTCTTCAAGTTCCGTCTTGAGCTGCGCAGCAATGCCAGAATGTTGTTTGCCCATGCTCTCCACCTCGCCGCGCAAAGTGTCCAACGACACCTTCAGCGTGCCCATTTCCAGTGACCCCAGTGGCTTCTTGGCGAGCGAGTTAAGCTTGCGCGAATAGTCCTCCTCGATACTGGCGCGGACCGCATAGAAGTTCTTGAGCTCGTCGCATGTCTGCTTTGCGGCGAGCATGCGCTCGATCAACGGCTGTACACCGGCATCCTCTTTGCCCCAGAAGTTGTTGGCGACTGTCCTCTTATCGTTAGCATACCTAGTTTCTTTTCTGCCCCTTCCAGACTTTCTAATCTCTGCCTGTTTCTCTGAGCGAGATAGGGAAACGTACATGAACACGCCGTATTCAGCGATTCTAGCTCAGCCGTAGGCATGATGCCTAACGCTGGCGATAAGCATACGATAGACAATTGACGTTTCGTGTGGCAGCAGTATCGCGAGGCTGGTGTCAAACTCGCATGCGCACAATTTGGCAATTTGGCAATTTCTCGCCAGGAATTTGTCTGTCTGACCCCCTGCGCCCAGCCAGGAGGATTGTCGTATTCAACGCGGAGGTACCGGTGGGTTGCTTGTGTCTTCAAAGGATTGACGGTGAAGCGAGCAAGGTATAATATGACAATATTATGTTCAAAGCTGCGAAGCAAACTAGTTTGACAATTGCTCCTCGACGAAGACAAGTGAATAGCAATATGGTATACGCGCAGCGTGGGCAAAGATAACTCCTGCTTGGTCAGGTCAGCGACAAACAATATCGTGCCATTGACATCTCTCGACCCTAAGAGCTGAAGCGACGGGTCGATTGTGGTACGCAATAACCCAGCTGTTTACTTCATGCATCAACTTAACCGTTGCGCGGGACAACCGGGCCCCTTTCCCCTCTCATTGGTCCGTATTTGTGTCGGCCCCGCGGGTCTTTAATTTAGCACCTTGTCACTGTTTCGTTCCGGCTAGCGCTGCCGCCGTTCAACCAATCTTGAATTGACAGTTGTCTCTCAAACTCGTCGAGGCATCCATGCTCGCTTCTATCTCAGTTTCAGATTTCTCCCGTCGCACTGCTGCTGCGAAATTCTAAGCCGAGGTCTGGTAGACTGCGATAAGTCTTCATTCCATGAAACATCGTGAGCACTCCCAGCGAACATATGTACGACCAAGTTCTTTCGAGACACAAGAAGTTAGAACCACACATAGAAGGCAGAAAAATATCGAAACAGTGAAAAAAAGACGGATTCTAGTAGAAATACGCATTAACCCTTCGGAAGAGAATCGAGACTCCTGCTCCCCCTTCTTTGAGGTGAAGACATTTTCTCTTACATATCGTCATCGGCTGGTGAAGATTGGCCTTCAAGAAAAGTGAGCCCGCAGGAGCTCAGATGTCAAAGCCGCATGGTCGGTTAAGGTCTAGTGTTGGCCTCTCTGGTGTGTGCGACTAAACCGACCGTGCGCCTTTGACATCTGAGCTCCTGGCCCGTTGAGGACCTTCTCTGTTGTTGTTCTACGGTTGTTGTACGACTCTCAACAACGCCGGCACAATGGCTGCAGCATGAATGCAGGACGGTTACACAATGACATGATGTACGGGTACACTACCCGTAGTCCAGCAGGGTCATGTGTAGGATTTGTTCTGTATCACCCCCTTTACCCTCCCCACTCCCCACTTCCACCTGTTTTACTCCTCTCCATCATGATCCGGGCGAAAATCAGAACGAGGTCATTGAACACCTGGATTAACCCTAATGTGGTTTTTAAATAAAAAAACTTGACATTCAAAGCGTTTTCGTCGAACTCCCATCCCTCCTCGCCTTTACAGAGAAGAGCGAGATGGCGTGCCAGTTTGAAATCCTCCCTGAAAGGCATATCCCTAGTATATGGATGGAGGATTAATATGCCAGGCAAAAAACCAGAGTGTCAGTTTTCGTTATGCAAACCAGGGTTAGGATTGTTGTAGTCGTATCTGTTGCACAAATTCCCCAGGTTCAGCCCAACAACCATTCTTCTCACCTGCCCACCGCACCTTCTCACGGCTAGCAGCTTCGTAGTGTCGATACCCTGTTTCGATTATCAAAGTACTCTTCATGATCCTATCATATACACAGGAGATTTGAGTGTAGAAATTAAACTAGACGAGGATGGTTTTCGCTTATATGAACGACTTTAGTCCACTTCGGGATCCCACAGGAATGAGGCCATGTTGGCTCCACAATACGCTCCAGAAAAAACTTCGCTTCGTGGAGCACGAAGGGGTTTCAGAACGCTAAGCTTTGTTCGTGATCCTTGATTGCTCAAAGGCTTGCTGATATGATGTTGGAGGCAGAAGGACCTTTTTCTTCCCAGATGTATACCATCATTCAAGGGCTGGCCCCCATCGATGGAACCAAATAACGGCTTGCTTAATTATGCCTGCCCGTTGGAAGCCAACTTCTGATCTCACGTAAGACACCGACTAATCCAAGCCTTTGTGTAATCCTTTGGGTCGCTCCACGGAAATCTTACACGCAAGACATACCTGGAGATCGAAAGGATGTATTGTGGGCTGTATCGAAAGCATTTGACAACCCCATTTGTTGCCCTGATACTAGGAGCATCGTGAATCTACCGGCAGGACTATAGTCAACTTATTGCAGTCAACTAGTCGCTTTGGGAATGCGCCGAAGGGTCTGAAGGATGCTTGGGAGGAACCACGATGTTGGAGGATCATAGGGGCTGCTCCGATGTAGATAGGTATCATCATCTTCTTTTCACCGCATTTGATGCTTACGAAAAGACTGTGAAACCAACAAAACCTGTTTCCCTCTCTCCGCACTGCTTGAGGTCATGAGAAAATGAACAGACTAGACGTGCGAACCGTGATGACGAGTATGGTCGGAAAACGTGTCGCTATGCTGAGGAATCTCATTTGATAGACGAGTTGTACAAGGCAAGGCAAAAGTGACGAATACCAAGCAGTAATATTCCTGATCAATGGACTGAAGAGAGAATGATACGCGTTGGATTTAAGTTGACATTCTCTTACCGGGCTATGAAGCTCCCCCGCAGTGATCTACATGGACCTGAAGTTTCTCGCCAGGAAGTCAAAGGATCTTGGTTCCGCGCACCAACTAACTTGCATATGTGGCAATTCGACGGAAAGGCGCGGCTATTCTGCTATTGTTTCGGGATCCTTACTGTTAACCTTTGGGAGCTGTAGCGCAAGGATATCGTATTATGATCACCAATGCAGTCTACTGATTCAAAGTCGTCCAAGCACACAAACAGGTCCCAGCGCAATGGCAATGAGATCAGAGCCGTGAAACGACTTGGTTTTCTAAGATCTCCGCACCTATGGCCTTATATCCTGTACAAAAGGATGAAAGTCCCACAGTATGGCGGGGGCACGTGGTAAGTGTAGCACATGTGAAACCTTGCATCAAATAAGTAATGCAGTCAGCCCTACACATACTGGTCCGCCATGCTGTACTACATAGGTAACGTAACCACTACCTCGGTATACCCCAAAGTGCAGATGAACTTATGGACACTCAAACTTGTGTGTTCTGAAATCTATCCGCAGCCTAAGGAATAACGGTAAAAACCTCGTGTATGGAAGAATCTTCAATCAAAGGTCCCTTGTGTACTGCTAGAAATGTTGTTCAGTGATCACCTGGAATCACTTGGTGGCTCGCCTCCCCTCCGCCCCTCAATTGCCTGGATTGTTCCCAAAATGGCTTGGTCAACACTCTCAACGGGGGGTTTGGTGGGGACTAGCACACTAAAAGCAAAAAAACCCTACTGTTTTCTCATGAACCCATCCTTATTTAGATTATGCAAAAATGAGGGCCTATCATATTGTCGCAATGGAACACGCCGCAGTGCACCCTGAAAGCCTGTTTCAATCACCAGACAATAGTGTGTACTCTTCAAGCCTTTTCCTCATTGCTGAATAGCTTCATATCGGCCTTCTATCCGACAAACTCTCTACAACATATATCATTACAGGAAAAACTGGCGCCCAGTGATGCCCTGGAACAAGAACTCTCAAATACTGGGAGCCCCGGTTAACGGGAGGAAATGGCCTGACGGATGTTGCCGTTATGTGTAAGGTTGACTATGTTCTCTTCATATCAGCTTGTGCCTACTTGCATCAAGGGTTTGCGGCGCACTCCCGTCGTTCCTCATTCTTCTCGCAAGTGACGATCACGCGACTACGGGAGGCCTAACGCTCCTAACTATGCCGTCCCACTTCCAGTCTAATACAATTACTTGACACCGAGCTGATAAAGGCTGTTGGATGGCTTCCGCTCAGCGGTGGGCACACAGCTAGGGCTGACAGGTGAAAAGCTGAGACCTGTTTCTGATCAATGGGCTGAGAGCTTGTGGAGTTCCCGTCCCTCCCCCGAGTGCGCCGCAATTCCCCAGTACCTGCAACTGCAAGCATACTCCAGAGTCTGGGATTCCATTGTTGATACCGGTACTAAGTTGCTCAACACGTATGACGGTTCAAATGCTCAAGTTCCTGACTGACCTAAGGATGTGCGTGTGGTCGGAACTTCCAGAGTATTTTTTAGTTATTAACATGTCAGTGATATCATGTCTAGTCATAGACCACAATGAGCGACAATACCAAGCAATACAGTATCATCAACACCAACGAGTGCGTAATTTTTGACCAATTGCTCGGAACACACAAATCCAGTCATGGCTTGCTTCCCATGGTCTTTCATTGTTCAAGGATCTCGTGAACCATGCAAAAAAAGTACAGGGCACTGTTCACGGATCATGGGTCAACGAATACGTAATCCTTCCCGGTTGATTAATGTGTGCAACGCCACTGGTAGGGACCTCGCACTGGCACGTAACCTAACCTGATGTGCCGGTATGAAGCCCCCGCAAATGACGATAGCAGTATCTTGAGGTAATATCAAGCGTTTGATCTTCGAACACAGAATCACACTTTCGCCACGGCATTGACTCAGGAGTCAAATCTATCCCGCTTTCTACTTACACTGTAGCGAAGTGCACACCATGAAGTCGTGCACAGGCCGCACCCACAACCCTCATTATGTCCGCAATTAATTGGAAGTATGCGCTCAATTTCAATTGATTGCGGACATAATGGGTGATTTTTTATATGACCTGTGCACTACCCCATGGTGTATGTGATACCTGCCCATACGGCGGGAGAGCTGACCTCCCTTCCTTGTCTTTGCCTCCCTGCCGCGGAAGGCTAGAACAACACTCAATGAGTTTGATTTTGGGTTGATTGTTCTGCAGACAGCCGGACATGACTGAATCTAGCCCGAGTCAATATCGAACCGCGATCATTTGGAAATTGTTCAACAATGATGCTCGTTGTTCTTTTAGGAGGTAGCCAAACGGGGCACTGGACATTTGGACTGTGTTGGACGAGTCGGGCGATGTGGGGGACTGTGATGGGGGTAAGTGGGTGGTTTCACACCACCAAAGGTGACCAGTACCGATACTTGATTGGTAGATAATGCTATGCCTTAATGCATTTCCCGCGCGGCCACCATTCCGCGATGAGGTAATAATATGCGTTCCATCCTGGTCCCTCCCACTTCCCGTTGCTTGTCCAGTGCCAGCAGTGTTTGAACCTCAAGTCTGCCCGAGCAGTCGGATCAGGACAGAAGACCAGGACAAGGGAAATTGGCCTTCAATCGTTCTTCATTGAGCACAATGCCAGGAATTAACCCCGATTTTCTGCTCTTGATCGCAAGTCTTTTCGCATGAAGTAAACATTGAGCCGTATGAAGCTAGGATTACGGAGCCTGCATCCCGCTCACTGACCCCCAATGACCTACACAGACTACTGGGGTTCCCCGCAGCTGTGGCTAATGGAAGTGCTGTAAGAAACATCATCCGCAGACGCACGGTGGTTCTCTGGCATTCATGGAATCGATTGGCCGCAGCGGCTTCTGCAGAGAACTCGATACTTGATGCCGGCATTCCGTCCTTTCGCTCCCGCGGTATTTCCACCATGACTGGAGGTAGGCATCTAGTGCCATAGACCTCCGCGTTATCAACTACATAGCAAAACTTTTCTTGTGGACGTATCATGTATTAAGGAGATACAGTTAATGACTGCCGCCAAGATGTGGCACTCGCACTCGAAAGGTAGGAATACTAGGATCGACCGCAGAAATACCACAAGAAAGTTGGAAAAGAGATACAGTACTATACATGTACTTACAGTAAGGGGATCGTGGAAGCCGTGGAACATTACATCTCGTGGGGGCTGAAGCGCTTGGACCGAAGGAATCTGCGGGTGCCACTATGACTCGTCCGACCGTCCAGGGGTTTAACAAGATGGCGCTCTGTCGACAGCTAATAGAAATCCTTCTTGAAGAGGCCCTCGCGCGCTTATTCTTGATTTATTTGCCAGGGCCGCTTCATGCGCAACCGACGACACATATCCTCCAAGAGCCCATAGAGAAAGGCGGGCTTAGCCCAAATTTTCACATCCAAGCATCCGCTTCGCCATCGTCCATCAAACCGCCCAACTAGTGTCGATTATTTATAACGTATGGCAATTAAGACATTGGCCGATTATAGAGCTCTGCCAACTTTCACTGCACCGGTATCAATCCGTAAAGACTTGATAATTGATGAGGTTCGGACTGGCTTAGACAGCAAAAAAGGATCCTTATCAACACGAACTGGACGCGCGACTATCGAACCATATCTACAAAACTTTGTGACGCGATTCCCGTCGCCTTCCCAAGAGTGCCTACGACCGCTTGGCACAGGTCATTTCTGCCAATTACGCTGCTCCATCTTAAGAACCCGCTATCCCCGTTGTGGGCTACGGTTTCGACACCAAGACGACTTGCCTCTTTTTATCTCGGCTCCCATGCGCATGGCACACGCATGGGCAACCAGGCACAATTTCGATCTTTTTCGAGCGAACGAAGGCACTCATGAGTTGCATCGTGTTTCCTTGCCGATCTTAGGCGATAATTCAACGCCTACCCTGCGTTCAACGTCGACAAAACCTGAATGCCTCTAGCTCCCCCATGGGTGGCGATGCGACCAAGCTTCCGGCCGGGTCTATCGTGCTGACTGTCTTTGCCTTGCTTCTTGTGGTTGCGGCTATCAGCGTACGCCTGGTGAGCAAAAGGCTCGTGAGGCATTCTTTGGATTTTAGCGATGGGTTGAGCATAGTTTCGGCGGTGTGTTGCGTTGGGTGTTGGGCCATCTTCTTGAAATGTAAGAATTTGTCATCACCCTAAGAGAAGTCCTTCTGGGAAAAGATGAGGTCCGATTCTTGCTTTGCTAGCCAGAGCCGATTCTGATGAACAATACCATTACAGTTGTTGAGCAGAATATAAAAATAGATCTCCGGCAGAGCATTAACGGCGCTGTACATGGCAAGGTAATTCCCGTCTGCTCCTCGCCTTTCATTCCAGTTTCCCCCGGAGCTTTGCAAGTCGCACGGCAGATAAAGCGATCAGAAGACTGGCGAAATTGGCCGGGTTATCAAGCTAACACGGAATTTTAGTTGCTTTGGAGCTCGTACATGCTCTGGATCACAGCCATATACTCGTGTAAAATGAGTATCTTGCTCATGTTTTATGCGATCATGGACAGCAAGATACAGCAGCGACTAGCCCAAATAGTAGCTGTTTTTACATCAATTTCTGGCCTTACCAGCATAATTATACTCATCGCATACGCGCCGTTCACCCAGGGCTTTGACGGCTGGCCGCAGAACAGTCGGCCATTCTGGTCTGTCAGCTTTTGTTTGAATCTCCTCGACATGATCACGGACTTCAGCGTTTACGTGCTACCGCTGAAGACCGTTTTATCGATGTCGCTGGTGAGAATGCAGTGGATTGCTATGATGTTTGCTTTTGTTATCGGGATTGTGTATGTCTCCCGTCACCCTCCACAGACTGGAATCACCGAGATGGCGAGAGATAGATTCACTACATTTCACGACGACATTGGGCAGCTAATCCTTCCGGGTCTAGTCCTTGTGTAGTCACATTAGTCCGCTTCGTTTGCGTCTTTTCTACCCAGCGGCAATGGCGGGAAATGTCAATGGCTCTGGCTGTCTTGGAGGTTTCCATAGGAATTGTTGCTGCATGCAGTAAGATGATTTTTCATTTTGGTCTCCTCCACAACGCGACTGAACCCTCACTATATCATCATGGCAACGCTGACCCTTGAATCGATGTAGTACCCCGATGTTGGGCTATGCTCATATTGAGAAAACGAGGACCAGGAACATCAAGTGCGTCCAGTACTAATTGTACCGAAACCCGGGCCTTTGCTACTGGAGATGCCATCTTGTTGCCACGGCGGACAGCACCCTGCGCACAGACACGAAATACGAGCGTAAAGTCTGTCTTGGAATGGAACGAACGGTCTACGGAACCGAATGGAAGGGCATTTAAATTTAGGCGGGAGGGGGACTTCACGGCAATGGAATAAGATGGTGTGAAACCCATTAAATAGATGGCGATGAGTAATCATGGCAAGGGATTTCCATGGTAAGGCATCGTCATTAAAGCAACTGTTATAAAGGGTGGGAAGATTTTTGAATCTTGCGGAAACTAAGGTTGCTGCTCCATGGAGGATTCCTTGGTTGATTGCCAGAGGAACATATACGACAAAGAGAGTGAATTGCACACACCTATTTTGTCTCTCGCGGTCTTGATAAGACCAACAACCTCAGCTTGTCCGAATTGGACGTTTAGTGGGAAAAGCAAGCACCACATTCTTATCATTAGTCATGATGAGGTATGGTGCGCGCCAAGTCTAGACCCAACTCACTGAGCCTTCACCCCTCGTTGCTCGAAAGACTAGTCGCCCGGTCGGACGAGAATAGTAGGTCTTGTACTTTCGGATGGCCTTTTTGTCCATGATGAGGCTTTTCGGTGGTCAATCATACGTGCTCCCATCCTAGCTAAGGCCATTGCTTCGCTTGTCTGACATTATCTAATGAGGTAAAAGTTTCCATCCACTAAGTCTCGCAATAGAACATTGTGCTGTGCAAGCCCATCAGCCTTCTGACATGAACAAAGTTTTCATTGATTCCCCGTGATGGATGCGGCGGATGGCCTCAGCAAATATGGGCGCCACGTCAAGCACCTCAAGCCTGTGGACTCCCAGAACGCGTTGGTGTTCATCCTGTGGTACTGAATTTGTGACAATGACCCGATCAAGAGCTGAGGCAGCAACGCGGGCTAGCGCATCGCCGCTGAAGATACCGTGTGTTAGCAGAGCATACACAGCCGTTGCGCCCTCACGGCGGAGGAGCTTGGCCGCTCGTGTGATCGTGTTGCCTGTATCGACTAAGTCGTCGATCAAGATGCAGGCCCGGTGAGCCACAGAGCCCACGAGCATCATGGCAGCGTTCTGTCGTTCTGTGACGTTGGTAGGACGACGATCCTGGATTCGCTAGTAAGTCACCTAGAACTTCCACCATCTCACAGTCCTAAGAAATGGAAAAGGGCTTGCGTGGTACCTTGTGGATCAGAGCGAATTCAATTCCTAAACTATCTGCGATAGCAGTGGCCCGTTTCGCACCTCCGGCATCAGGACTCACGATCACGGCATTCTTGAAGTTGGGTATATTGCGCTGAATATAGCGTTGAAGTAACGGGCGGCCGTACAAATTGTCCATGGGGATGTCAAAGAAGCCTTGGTACTGGGCATCATGCAAGTCCATCGCCACAATATGATCAGCCCCGGCACAAGCGAGCAGGTTGGCCACCAACGCTCCTGCCTGTGCCACCCATTTTTGGTAGCCAGGCTTAGTGCTGAAAATGTCTACCTGTTGTGACGACTCTTGAGGGGGAACCGAGGTCACCGTCATCATGGAACCGATATCAACGGTGCTGTTAAAAGCCTCGCTACGGGGCATACCCGGACCAGGGGTCACGGGCACACTCTCGAACGTGTATTTATGCTTGGACAACTCGTTGCTGTGCCGGTTCAAAGGTGCCCCAGCCTTGCGGTAGGGTAGATCCGGCTGCCGAGAGTATGGAAACAGAGGCGTGACGACTGTGATTCTTTTTGCGGAGCCGATCTTGCAGGCAGATATCACTGGGTTCGAGATTTGAGCCGAGTCAACGAATAGTCACTCTCTCTGCCGAAGCAAGCTCCCCCCTTTCCAAAGAATACACAATACACTGATCACCCCTGCACTCTTTTTTCATTTCTTTCAACCGACTAGGCTCTAGACATCCCAATTGTTCAGGGGTCCACACTCACTGATGCATAGCTCCACAACATGATCGTTCACGGCTCCCCCGCCAGTCTGGACAATGTACACATCTTTGCCTCGAACGGAATCCTGGATCTCACAGCGCGTTTCACCGCCGGAGAATTTAGTCAGGGTCCGCTTCCCCGGGGGGATTCCTAGGACGCTACATATGCTCTCTGTGAGACGAGGATTGGAGTTCCCCGAAAGAATGACGATGTTTCTGACCATTGGCGCTTTAGCTGACTGGTCGACTGGACCTGAGTCTGAGTCTTGGGAACCCGAAATGAGTTTCGAGAAGTCTGGCTTTCTCCTTGATAGCCCAGAGGATTCCGATGTAGGTGGGAAATAAGGATGAGGGGTGAGGTTGGACAACATCAACGCGAGAAAAGTATCGATACCCCTGATCATTTCATAATGGCGACAGTCTTCGGGGAGAGAGAGGGGTTGAGCCTTTGAAATATGTACCGGTACATTTGTGTCACCATTGGGTATTTCGCACAGCTGAGATAAGTGGGGACCGGTTGCCTAACTTGTGGCGCTCAACCCCTTCATATTCTAGACAATAAGAACATAACTCGGCATTGCTAGTAAATGCTGGTTGCTGCGTAGGAAGCGATACACTGTAAAAGAGGTAGAGTTTATATTGAATTTCATGATCTTGACTGCTGACGAACTTCGATCCACACCATTTTGTCTGTTTTGCTGTTTATCTCCACTTCTCAGCTTCTTCCAGCCGTACCGACTGCGCGCAGCACCATACCAGTACTGAACTCGATTAGTCTCGGCATCGCCACGCGGTAGCAGTCGCTCTCGCGACGTGAAGAGGCTGGCAGGCAATTCTCTTTCACGAGTTCACCAAATTATTCATGGCAACAATGCGAACTATTTTCATTGAATTTTCCACGGTTGTCTCATTCACGCGATAAAGCTCGTACGGTAGTATAGGGCTCGCCCTCACCAAATCTAGTTAATCTCATAAAAAAACCCTAGTTACCGGTAACATGCCCGAAATTGCCGAAAGTGAGTTCTGAACGGATAATTAGGGAGGTCTCGGTGAAAATAGTAGCGGAATTCATTACCTTAGTGTCGAGTTCTTGAACCATGAGCTAGGAAACCAAGAAAACAATCAGGGATAATCTGCTAACGAAACCCCGGCTGCCCTACTTGTCTCACGTATAGTTGCACGCATAACCCACTTCCTGCGCAAACATCTGGTTGGCAAACGCATCACCAGTGCCGTCGCACCTCATGATGCAAATGTATTCGGCAAAGTCGGCGCAACGGGTCACGCTTTTGAGCAGGCCGTGGCGGGAAAGCGCGTCGTGGGGGCAGGGAATCAAGGGAAATACTTTTGGTATGTTGGAACATACAAAAATGACTGGATCTCAAAGCACCAATATGATACCAATGATCTATATACTAATTCGCGATGAAAAGGATCCTTCTTGAAACACCACCTCACCCAGTCATGCACTTTGGCATGACCGGCTGGATCCATATCCGGGGTGAACAGACGGCATACACGCGCTACTACGAGAAGCTGAGTAACGACCCGGCCTTCGGCACTGACGTCTGGCCGCCCAAGTTCTGGCGGTTCCAGCTCGAGACCGATGGGGATCCCTCGACGCAGATTGCCTTTACAGATGCGCGCCGCTTCGGGCGCGTGAGGCTGGTTGATTGCGAGGGAGTTGACATCCGCCAGCATACGCCCCTGGTGGAGAACGGGCCGGACCCAGTCGTGGACTGCGACTCCACCTTCACGGTCGAGTATCTGCGGGGACGTATGAGGGCCCGCCGTGTGCCGGTGAAGGCGCTGTTGTTGGACCAGTCCGTCCTGAGCGGGATCGGGAACTGGGTTGGCGACGAAATCATGTTCCAAGCGCGGATGCATCCGGAGCAGCCGTGTAACGAGTTTAGCGATGCGGACGTGGAGGAACTATTCCGGACTATCAGTTTTGTGTGTCAAACGGCGATCGGATGTCTGGGCGACTCGGATCAGTTCCCCAGCAATTGGCTGTTTAATTATCGCTGGGGGAAGGGAAAGAAGGATGCTGCGGTTGCGCTTCCGACGGGAGAGAAGATCGCGTTCTTGACGGTTGGGGGTCGGACGAGTTGCATCGTGCCGAGCTTGCAGAAGAAAAGGGCGAAGAGGAGCATTGATGGCGGAAAAGTAAAAACGGAGGAAGAAGGTGATACAGAGGCGCGAGAGCCGGCACGGAAGGGCGCAGGCAAAGGGAAACGCAAACGTATTTCGGAGGTTAAGGGTGAGGACGAAACAGTTGTAGAGAAGGTTGCTGAAGGCAAGGAGAGCAGATTCTTTACGAGCGAGCTGGAGGGCGCCATATCGCGCGAGTCCAAGAAGCCGACGCGAACTCTAAAACTAGAAGAGGAGCTAAAGGACAATACGGCCGGGAGCGTCAAACTGAGCAAAGAAACAACACATGAGATACAACAGGTTGCGGAGAGGGAAGTTGACAACGAAAGCGGCGGGATCAAGAAGAGAAGGAAAACTAAGACTGCAGTGTCAATTTCAAGAGACGAGGCAATGGCGTCAGACTTGGGAAAGAGGAGATCAGGAAGGTTGAGAGGGAAAGCGGCGTAAGCATAAGCCATCGAAGACGATTCTATTCAGTAGTTTTCACCCTGTGGATGGTTGCATTCATGGAGAGTAATAATTATGATTTCAGGCATGGGTCCATTGAAGGCGGGAAATAGTTCGTGGTCATTCTGTTATTCTGTATTCGTTACTCCTCGATGCCCGAATTTCATGGCTCTGACTCCACGTCAGGTGGAAAAGTGCCAAAAAGTTCCATAATGTGGTTAGTTTGGTCTGGCGTCAACTTTTGGCCAGTAGAAGCTGCTATGCCCATCATGCGGAAGTCTGAGCATATGTTAGTGCAAGGAGACCATTTCATACAGAGCGTTCCATCGCCGACAGTTAAGGATTTGGTAGATTTGCTTACAGTCCATATAGTACCCTGCGAGAATGTAACAGTTAGCCAAATCACGCCCAACATATAACAATCATTCATGCCATATCCCCCTGAACTCTGCGTTTCGTCTAGTCATAGAGATCGGGAAAACTCACCAGGCGTTGCGGTCATGAAGAATTCAGCGTCCTCCGTCATGCTCGCATTTCGAAACGTATGAATGGCTCGCGGTGGTACTGTCATCATTTCGCCCGCCTTGCACTCGATGTCGCCGTCAGGCGTCTCGAAAGCGACGATCCCTTTGGTGATGAAGAAGCACTCGTCATGGAAACGATGCCAGTGCACTGTTTTATCCCTCTCCCTTTCCCCGCGACGGGCAAGGGGCAGGGGAGGGGTTAATATTTGTGTTGGTTCATGCGATATTGGAGATGTGTTGTGTTCTGTCTAGTACCCCTTGCTTCCTCTCGTTTTTATTACGAAAACAGATGATCCCCCCCACAGCCTCCCGCCACAAACAAGAGTGTTCCAAAACATGGCAGACCACAAGTAACATGTTTTTTTCAACCTCGTAAATCATGTACGAAATAATATCAAACGCAAAATTCAACTCGACCAAAGCAACTTACTTGGTGGTCCTGAAGTGCCCTTTGGCAATTCCAACAACAAACACCCAACACGTGAGTCCGTCAGGGAGCCATCCTCAAAGATCCAAATAGTCGTGGGTCCGACGTGAACCTTCTCGCTGTTCTCGCGCGTGCAGTGTTTGACGGAGACAGGACCGCGGAGGGGCATTTTGAAATATTTATTCGAATTCTACCTCGGTGTTTTGAAAGGGGGCATGGGAGGGGGAAAGATAAGTCGGCTCCTTCCACACGATACCGTAGGGATAAGGGATCAGGAAAATCAGGCTGTTGTTGATAGAAGAATACAAAGAAAGACCCAGGATCTCTCGATCGTCAGATCCCAGGAAGAGAGAAGCGACTGGTTTGCTTTCAAGTAAAGTATGCAGAGACCATGCCAAATCCACGTCGACGAAAGTGCGGGGCGATGGCTGCATAGAAGGCGATATACCGGTACCAAGCTACTGGCAGTGCAGGCCAGGGTCCAGCAGAGAGCTCCCGCAGCTCGTACCGTTACTAAACACTCGCCTATTTCGTTTCTGAGCAAAACAGTCGGACGAAAAACTGCCCCAATGTGCGTTTCATGCTCTTGACTCTCGCAACGATTCCTGCACCTCAGCATCAACGTCATGGTTCCGTAGCATGGCACCACACAAGGCTATTTCGGCAGCAGATTCCCTCACCAAGAAAGGTAATGAGTGGGGGCCTCCGAGCTATGACTGTGTAAAGTACCGGTATCCAGCAGGAATTTCCATCCGAATTTGCCGAGCACGACAACCTGCAAGTCCCCGCATGCACAGTTCCAGCAAACACTACCACAGTATCGTTTTCCCGTCGATGCCGGATTCGTTCCGCGCGGATCCAAAACACCGGATCATCTGAAGGAAGTATGTTGTTGTGTGCGGAGCGAGATACTGGTATCGCGGTCTGGTCTCTACCCGGGCTGGACAGGGTTTCTCATAGCGGGATCTCCCTGGTGAACCAGACACTGTAACCATCGAGGGCCTATGGCCAACTGTACATCGGAGCATGAGTAACGGAGCAATCAGAGATACGAGATACGGACGACGATGAGATAAGTGAAAAGCTGCGATGATCAAGATCACCATATGTATCGTGTCGTTGGAGTAGGCGATAACAGGTCACTCTCTCCTTATGCTTGTCCTAGATAGTATTTGAGAACAATAGTATTGCACACTACACTGGTGGACACTCCTTCCCGTACCGGTACTGTAGATAGCGGTTTCGGTGATGACTTACTTGATGACAGATTTAGCGCCGACGGGGCATCCACGGAGACATACTGGCTTGTATCTTGTAAACTGCGAGTCTAGAATCACCCAGATCTGGATACGGTAGGGAGAAACCAGAGGGCCAGGCAGAGAAGATGAGACAGAAGGAGGTCATGTGACTCGTGCACTGATAGTTCCAGTCCCCATACAAACCCCCTTGTTGTTCTCCTTTGCCATAGCAGAATCACAACACAACGCAAGACAACAAAGCGGATCCTCACGATTTTGTAGCGTAGACCCTCCAGATCTATTTGGCAGTTCCTCAGCCTCAACGCGAAGGAAACGCCATGGAACCAACGCTACAATACCGGCATCTGCACCTACGCCACGAACCGTATAAACACCAGAGTGCCCAACGCAACCAAACGCCCCATGACGATGACATGTAGAAGAGCGAAATTGAAACCCCCCAACCAAGCAGCTCTCCTCGCCCTGCAGGTTGCTACTCAATACTCATCCTCATAAGCCCATCATTCGTA
>JAOYMO020438560.1:0-20479 GCA_025802455.2 Iodosphaeria phyllophila | reverse complement strand
GCTCTGGGTTTGAGGAACAGACTCAAGAGCTGTTTGGAATTGAAATGCTTGTCATCCGGGAGTAAATTTCGCGTTTTTGATTTCCAGTCTTTCTTGGGGAAGCTGATGGCGGAGTTGCTGGAAGCTTGAACGTAGATCTGTTCTCCTACTTTCTGGTCCAGGCAAGAGTCGAAATCAATGAAAAAGGCCTCTTTCTCCTTGCGTTGGCGGGCAGCAGTTTCGGGCTTGGAGGCATCTTTAATCTTGCGAATACGCCAGTGCTCAGGGCCGGCCCAATTCTTCTGCAGGGCCTGGTCAAAGTATCCCAGGATGTCTTCGTGCATCATGTTTTCCGTCTTTTTATGGGTCATGGAAAGAACGTAATCACCACCATTCTCTCCGTCCCCCATCAACACATCAGCCCCATCACCGTCTGCGCCAGTCATTCCGTTGTCCATGTCAACGTTGTACGGGCGCATCTGAGGTTCCAGTGCCGCTTCCCGAGCCCATGCTTCACCACCTTCACCAAAGGCGACATCTACCACATCGAAACCCCCCATTGCTGTGGTCATGTCATCAAACCCTGCAAGATTATCGTCATCGATAAGCAGACCAGACTTGTCACCGATAGAGTCGCCTTTGGCACTACCATCATTTTCTCTGTCGTCGTCATCTTGGTCGTGCTTCCAGTCTCCTGAGGCGCGAAGAAATAGAAGGTCAAGGGAGCCCGAGGGATTTCCTAGATCGAAATTCTTGAGCGAAGGGCAGATATCTTGTTCATCGAGAATGCTGAGATCTGGGAAGAACTTGGCGCCCAACGCGGCCATGTCGATCTCCACATCTTGTTGTGCATCTTTCTCTTCGTTCACCTCCTGTTCCGGGCGCGAATCGGGCACGGCGGATAAATCTCGAGCTTCATCGTTCTCCTCATCCTCGTCATTATCTTCGTGAATCGCGTCCTCCCTCCGACGAGGTTTAATGCCTTCAGCGGATGCATCGTTGGCGTCGTCGCTACTGTCAAACACAATGCGACCTTGGTTGTCGATCATGAGATGGTTGAGTAAGAGACCCTTGGCACCGCCTTCATCAAAATCGGCCGAGGCTTTTTTGAACAAAGGATCTACAGCAAATTCCAGCTCAAACTTCTTGAGCTGCAGGGAAGCGAAAGAAGGAGCCAAAGTAGCCTCGGATGATCGTTGCCTTTTTTGTTTCTTTCTCTTGACCACATTTCCATCTTCGTCTACCTCCTCTTCACTTCCCTCACCATCCTCCTCACCGTCCCCTCTATCTTTTTTCTTATTGTTGTTACTGTCCGCCAAACCACTGAGAAGTTTCCCTGTTTCAGTGGCCACACTGTCGACCCGACTTGTGTAAATCTTGACACATCCATCCAACGTACAACTGGCGCGCTGGAAGTTGACACCATCGCCGTCCTTTAGAAGGGACATGTCGTGGAAATAGTCAATGAGAGCAAAATTCCAGGAATTGGTGGCGTTGATTTTGTTGTCCGTCGCCATTTTCATCCATTCCTCGAAATTAGCCAAGATAGGCACCCGCTTCATAGGCGTGACTGTGCTCTTCTTGTTGCCCACCATGAATATATCTTCGTCGTCCTCAGCACCCGTATGCGGAGTGCGCGTGCTGGAGTTGGGTGAATCGTCCATCATGCGCCGGCTAGCTCTGCGCACTGGTGTAGCTGCCGCGGCCTTGAGCTCGCTCATTTGCCGCTCGTGAAGGGCTTGTCGAGAGTGAAGTCGACCTTTCTTCTCCCGTACATCATCGTTTAGAGGTATTCTGGTTTGAATGTTAGCCCCGACACTCACTGCGGCAGGCCACCACTTACTTGACCGGTGACGGCTGCTTGAATGGCGAAGCAGATACCGAGCCGGACGCAGTCCGGCTGCTGCCGCTGGCGCGAACTCGAGGCATGATGGAACCAGGACTAGAGCGACGGTACAAGAATGAAAAATAGAAGGAGCTCTATCGCTGGTCGCGGGGTTGAAGTTATTCGCGTGCGTACTTTAATTGTCATGACGCTGGCCTGCAGAAGTCTGGCGCCCGTTTCCAAGTAAACAACGACCATCCCGCCAGGCACGAGCCACGAAAACGGGGCGGTAAACAAATCCAGGGATCTGGGGAAGCCGTTGCAACGCGGGGTTGAATGACGTGTGGCACTTGTGGCTGAGCAGGAACGCGTCGTTGTCCCTCAGCCACAGTCGGTATCGGCAGTGGTTGAAATGCCCGCATGTCCTGAGGCCGCCCACCGCCACCCTGAATGTTGAAGGAAACCGCATTCACATTACAATATATTGCAATGTGGAATCTGCTACGAGGTTTGCTTCCATACGATAGCGTGCAACTTTTGCCGCAACTTTTACAGGCTAGTCTCGCAGGTTTTCTCCGAGACAACTCTTCGAATATGAATGCATAAAAGTAGGAAGATAGCCGCATTGGACGTTACCCGTTTCAGAGCAGCCCGGACCAAAAGTACCGGACATGCGAGTACGATCAAGAGATGTGTGTTCAATGCCCACTACTCGCATACCAGTAGATCATCTCATGGGGGTAGTTTGACAGGTTCTATTCATGAATCGATACGCCTATTCGCAGTTCCATCTATTCTGATGGGAACTGCCAAGTCGCCGTGAATCGACACGTGCAGCGCTTACATTAATCGTGAAGTCTAATGTTCTCAAGGCGTGTTTTCTTGGCATCTTAACAATTCTTCGATTTCTCATGCCTATGGCGACCGACATATGCTACCAAGTCGTCCCAGCAAGATGCGATCAACCGCCTTGCGGGTGAGGTCGGCTGTCCTTCCCTTTTTTCTCGCCATCGCAACATGCGCCCTACTCGCCACCTACAGCCTCTTCACGACCCAGCCCAAACGGGCACCGCAACTTCTCCACCCGAGCAGTCGCCATGTTTCGTGCCATGAGATTAGCCAGGCTCAAGACAAATGCGCTTTTGCCAAGGCACATTGCGAAGATGATGAGGCCGGCCTGCTTAAATATTTATCCTTCTATTACTGCGCTATGGGTGATGCCCAACCCGTCGCCTTCACAGTGTTGGTTTTGTGGTTGGGCTTACTATTCACTACCATCGGCATAGCGGCAAGCGACTTTTTCAGTATCAATCTTAGCACTATAGCTACAGTTCTAGGACTTAGCGAGAGCCTCGCTGGCGTTACGTTTCTTGCTTTCGGAAATGGCTCACCCGACGTTTTCAGCACGTTTGCAGCCATGAACTCTAACAGCGGCAGCATGGCCGTTGGGGAGCTTCTTGGGGCCGCCGGCTTTATCACCTCTGTCGTTGCTGGCTCCATGGCTCTAGTGCGGGAATTTGAGGTGGATAAAAAAACGTTCGTGCGAGATATCTGTTTCTTCATTGTCGCCGTGGGCTTTTCGTGTATCGTCATCGCCGATGGAACTATACGCTTGTGGGAATCAGCCGTGATGATTGGGTTCTATGTCTTCTACGTCGTCTTTGTCGTCGGATGGCACGCTTACTCCAAGAGGCGGAAGCGCCGGGCCAACGTGTCTTTTGCGGAAAGCTCGCGACTTGGTGAACGGCAGCCACTTCTTGCCATCTCAGAAGGACTGAGCCCGACGGACAATGCGCTGTTGGAGAGAGGCCCTCGTATTGAGGTGAACGGCGAGGATGAGCCAGAAAATGACGATGATAATGACGATACAATCGACGATCAAGATTCGGCCCTACAAATTGCTGTCCATGTTTCTGACAGCATGCGCGTGAGCCGACCCAGGGGCAAACGTAGCAACACAACCATCACCCCTATCAGACCTAGCTTGATCGGAGCCCTGGAGCTGAGGTCCATGATTGCCTCTATGCAAGATAGCCTCATGCCCTTAGGCCGGAGCTACTCCTATGATAGGCTTCCTCGTCTCAGAGCGGGTAGCTTGAGCCTTCCAGAGTCAGCGGCCTCGTCATCAAGAGAGAGACGAAATCGTGCGCGCTCTTCGGGAGCTGTTCCCTGTATTCTGGACGCGGATCTTAGGCGACATACAAGTGACAGAAACTCGACAAGCGGCCGAGCCTCTCCTGCGACATCGTACCAAATAGCTGGAAGGCTAGCGCCTTCGCCGGGTGAAGCTTCATCGTCATCTCGGCCTCTACAGCTTCAAATACCAGGTCCGAGCCCACATGGAAGCCAACCATCCTCGCCAGGCTCGTTCCCCTTTCCACAATACACGGAGTCTCCCTTACCGATAGAGGCGGGTGCACCGGAGGCCTCGCAGTTCCTGGTCTCTCCCTGGAGTCCGGAAACGGGACAGCAATTGCCTCTTTCACAGCATTGTCGCAAGTGGCCTTGGCCTCTCCGGTTACTGCCGTCCTCACACGTCGTTGCGAGTACTGTTTTCCCGACGTTGCAGGATTGGCGCAACAAAACACTACTAGATAAAATAGTTGGCCTCATTTCCGTGCCAAGTATATTCGTGCTAGTAGTAACGTTACCGGTCGTGGAAACTGAAACGGCAGATGACGGAGCTGAAAACGAAATTGCAGGGCAGCCGCAAGGTGGCCATCATGTCAAACCCGTAGCGCCAACCTTCCCGGAACCTGGTGGTCCCTTTGCACCCGAATCCGAGTGGCAGCATCTTCAACAAGCAAGCAGGGCAAATTCGAGTGGCGCTGGACATCATGACCAAGTGCTAGGGGCTCCCGAGACTGTGCAACTCTCATTTGCAATACCGGACGCGCAATACGTCAAACCTCGAGAAGAATCGGATGAAGAGCAATTCTCTGAAGTGAGTCGAGAATGTGGATGGTCACGCTGGTTGTTGTGTCTGCAACTCTTCGCTGGCCCCTTATTTGTGATTCTCATCGTTTGGGCGAACCTCGCCGAGGACTTGGCGCAGCCTCGTGAGATGCTACTCAAAGGTACAATTTTATCTTCTGCATGCTCCTTAGGTCTCATCGTCCTCGTTCTATCGACGACGACGGAAACCAAGCGACCAAAGTATCACTTTGCCTTTTGTTTTCTCGGTTTCATCATTGCAATCACATGGATATCGACCATTGCTGGTGAAGTTGTTGGGGTCTTAAAGGCGTTCGGTGTTATACTCAATATATCCGAGGCCATATTAGGCCTCACAATTTTTGCTATTGGAAACTCTGTTGGCGATCTGGTTGCAGACGTCACGGTAGCCCGTCTTGGATTTCCCGTCATGGCATTGTGAGTCATCCCCTTCACAGAACAATCAAATGACTACCGAGACACTAACATGAATCTAGATCTGCCTGCTTTGGAGGCCCCATGCTGAATATCCTGCTGGGCATCGGCCTTGGCGGAGCATACCAGCTATTACAGTCACCGGGCGGATCCCCTGGATGGGACAATTATTATCACCTTGAAATCGGTAGCACGCTGATCATCTCGGCTGTGTTCTTACTGATGACACTCGTTGCGCTCTTGGTTGCGGTGCCGCTCAACAACTGGGTGATGAGTAGAAAGCTAGGATGGGGTCTGGTTGCGCTGTGGGCTACGGGTACAGTCGTCAATCTGGTGGTCGAGGTGACAGGAGTATGGGATGATAAAATATAGAAATACAAGTTAAATATGTATCTTAATTTAGTATCACGAATGATGATATCTTCTTTCAGTTTTTCCACTTGGACATCACACTCGGGAAAGCAGATTGCAAAAGAGGGGTCTCCGGAAAGATTAATAATACCCTGACTACGTGGCGTCCGCGCCCGCGTCGTACATGTCCTGTGGTGCTGTCTCGAGTTTGCCAGACACGATCGACTTATCTTTTCTGCCCGACGCTCCTACGTGTTGCTTCCCAGGAACGTCGCGACTAAAGGCGTAAAATGAGGGCGGAAACATGCCGTCCAAGACGCGCGTATGAGATGATATGGTTGTATTAGACGCGCCATTCGAGAACCCGTCACCATGTCACCGGTGCTACAACGTAAAGAAAGTGCGCGACGCGGAGGTCCCCGAACAATGGCGAATGACTCACCACGCGTGTATCGAGTCCTAGTACAGAAGCCCCTGTGTCAACTTTTGGAACGACTTCTGGAGCAACCGCTTTATTTCCTTGTGATAACAGAAGAGAGGAACCTCAGAGAGAGCGTACACAGGGGCACCCGCAGTTCAGGAAATGTCGAACAACCTGAGTGGCACGTGGTCGATTTCCAAAGATAAATAACTCGGCATGGTCGGAGAGTTTGGGAAGAGTTTTCTGGTTCTCGACAATCAATCTACCAGCTCCTATAACTCTAAGATATCCAATTGTTCATTCCTCTGCGTTAAACAGTGCTTTCACAAGAATACATATCACCTTTAAGCCTCAAACTATTCAACATGTCCTTTGGCGAGAAAGTCGACAAACTCATGGGCCGCTCCGGCTCCACCAAAAAGTCCGAGGACAAGCCGGACGCCACTACCACCGGCAACCTCGAGGGTCAGTCCACCACCGACAACAAGACGTGCGACGCTTGCGCCCACGACTCCACGGGCCCACAGACCAAATCATCATCAAATCAGCCCGCCCAAGGCTCGATTGATACGTTCGAGACGGCTGACCAGAAGGGCTACAAACCGCACGGCGAGAGCACGGACAAACAAGCCGTAGAGGAGTTCCTCGAAGGCGGCGACACCTCGCTCGCTGATGAGGGTGAGGCAAAGGGACGCCGGGGCAGTGGCGATAACGCCACGCGCAAGCCGCGACGGGGCGTGAAGGACCAGGCGGAGGCTACGGCTGGTAAGACGGAGAGAGAGCTCGGGTTGAACCCGTCGGAGAGCGGGTATTAGAGGATGTGGAAGGATTCTTGCGGGGGGAGGGTGGCGAGTAGAGAAGAGGGTCAGAGGCGTGTTGGTTAGTAGCTCTATGCCCTAGGTAGAAATGAGCTAGTCTTGTCATCGAACGAGAAATCTACAGTCATACTGTACAATTGTTTTCCATGTTCAATGGGGACGTATCACAATAGCCCAGGCCAAGACTCTATGATCTTCCTTCACCGGTCTTCGGGTCGATACTATTCGGTTTCTTCTGCTGTATGTTCGATTGCCAGTAGCTGTGGTCGCAAAAACGTATGTTCTGTCAAAAATGCGTGTCTTGTTACTTTTTATTATCAGACATGTCAGTCTTGTATATAGTACCCTTTTTGCTTTCCCTCTGTTATCTGTAGTCCCCACACCCTCTGCATCAAAATATCATCGCCCGTAGCGAAGTTCCTGATCGACTCGTTCCCTAGGTTAAACACTTCACCAGCAGACAGTGACAAAGTTCCTGCAGCTATCCTTATGTCACCATCTTGGTCGTTGCTTCGGACTCCACCCATGTCGTGGTCTTTATTTTCCATTTGACCGTTGACCATGCTGATCCGAGAAGCAGTATTCGAATCGATGTTCTTGATTCTTTTTCCTATTCCATACGACTCAATCATAGCCCTATGCTTGGCTACAAAATCTCGAATCACCGGGCCAAGGGGTCCAAGCCGTAGAGCCAAGGCCAGAGAAAGTGCAAGCCCAGAGATAAAGATCAAGACTGAACGTGCCACTACGGTCTCGTAGATTTTATCGCTCGCGCCTTCATCGAACTTTGTTATGAGGCAGCAAAGATATACAGTCGTTGCGAGAATGCTGGGTACCATTGTGTTAGCTGGGCACACCCTGTATGGAGGCACTCAGCATCAAATGCCTTGCGTCCATTTTCTGAGACATGAAATCATGAATCACATACAAGAAGCCGATCCCCAACAACCCAAAGATGGAGATTCTGTGGGTTTGTGACAAGTGCGTGTTCCACAAGTAAGGCAAGGGAAGGACCAATGTCAACAAGCTCGTAACTACATCAATACCAGCGAAGATTTCAAGGAAATAAACCCGATATGGCCACATTTCTCCTGATTTTGGAGAACAGGCACTTAAAAAAATTGCCATACACACTGTAACGTCGACCACGGTGAAAGATGCAGTGATACGTGCTAATCGGGAAAACCATGCTGCGGGCGACAACATTGAGTAAATAGAGAGGATCGAGGCTTTACCGAGGCCCATTGCGAGATAAAAGCAACACCACGTTAACTTCCACAACTACTCCCGTGATTGAATTAGCGGCAGAAGTCATGTATTATAGTGTTCGTCTCCCAGAACTGCGTCATCAACAAGACTATACTAACCAGGTATCGGTTCTCGTACGATGACAGGTAATGTCCCTGGGCTCGTACCCACTCAACATCTGCCTCGGGTAATCCAAATCCCAACCAAACTACTCCTGAGATCATAATGGCAAGGCCCGTCATGTGCATTATCTACGCGATTTGTCAGGTTGATCAACAGTGAAGAGATGGGAAGAGCCTCGAACTCGATCATGAATGAGGCAGAGAGAAGGGATAAAACAAAAATTGGGAGGTTTTAGGAAGGGCAATTCATACATAGGCCAAGTATGAGCAAATATCCGCGAGGTCCAAAGGCCGTTGCGTCAAACGTTTGGCAGTGATCTGAAGCACAAGAACAACCGTCGCAAGTCCGATCACGGACGCGTATAGAGCTATCATTCCATGCTGGGTGGGCGTCTCGATGGCATAAATCTTATCCATAGCAGTAACGTTCACCGCGTACAAGTTTGGGCATTGAGATGAACCAACCAGGTCCTCGGGCCGTCGGTAAAGAATGGTCGACTATTCACATCTCCAATTTCGAAATTCGAGTCAAATAAGGCAGTGCCCTGCCATTCGCATGCTAGCCGTGTGTCGCGACAACTTGTGTGCGCCTTGATCGCTAGCCATTCCCATCCAGGTGAGGTTAGGTCATTACTCGAAAATTCTACCCCATGTATCCAAGAAGTCTGAGCGCGCGCCTCTCATCCGTGCGTTCTATTTAGCATCGTTCCAGACCATCAGTTCGGCAGTTCGTAGTTTCATTGATGGCCGACCCCTGCCGGTAGGGCCGGGAATTTGTCATGATATACGAAGTAGATAGCGTGTACCGATGCGCGCTAGCCCCAGATTGGGGTAACTTGCAGACTGTAATACTAAGTCTCTGGGGGTCACCACCACCCAAATACGCATTTATTTCCACAAAAAAAAAAAGTTAAAAGTTGAATGGAGAGTACTTGATACAATACATAGTACGCTTTTGAGAGCCCTACCACATGCTCGTGGGTTTGGGGGCAGTAAGGTTGACCCCCAATGCTACCTCCGTACAGTCTGCAGGGGTATGAGATGCTACACAGTAGCACGCTACTTACTAACGCTATTTGGCAGGCCATGTAGGACATCGGTTCAGCTTCCGATGAGGTTCACGATGTGACCATATATCTCGCGGTGCCTTACGACCATCTCAAGTTCCCCTTCCTAACGCAAATCCCAACAGCATTTGGGATCTATGTTGAAAGAGTATCTGGCCAGATGACGCAACAGGCTCATAGTGATTTACAGGACTCCTTAAACTTCTCTGCAACATAAGACGAGTGCAAAGCCAGGGAAGTTGCTGTAAGATAGTGAACGTTGCGAATCAACATCGCTCGGCCATGGATTTTAGCGATGAATTTGACTGGCTCGCCCTCCAGTAATCCCCCCCCCCTCCAAGAAAGTACGGCACAGCAAACCGGACACAGTTTGTATACTTACGGAACAGCCACCACTTAAGTGCTTAACCTCCATCCGACAATCAGACCACCACGAATTTTCTATGTATTGTGTCTGTACTGACTTTGTGCTAAGGATGGCTGCTCCAGCCTTTCTTGAAAAGAGATTTATTTTGCTGTGGGTGTGTGGGAGGGGAGTGTTGATCCATTTCATACAATGAATTTCATGACCAAAATTCCTCGGCACGTGAGCCATCAAGTCGATTTGGGAATGATTGCAAGCCTTGTAGCCGCTAGTTTCGCTGTCCGTTGTAGAAGTTTAAGTGACTGGATGATCATGCTGCTAGCTGATCCCAATTCCTTGTGTCATGGTTTCATTATGCCTGTTGACAACTTTGATTGAGTAGGATCACAACCATGTTCCATACCCTCCAGGTTGTAATTTTTCCACAGCCGAGGTGCTCTAGGGTGCGTTTCCCTCCGACGAGAAAAGCAGTAGCATCCATACCAGTATCAACGGGCCAGCCCGAAGACGAATATTTCTTGATGACCAGAATGACGTGCTAAGCTGCGGCTTTCTGGTTCCTTGTTTGGGTCTCTGACTAAAGCATGAACTAAAAACGTCAGAACTTCGAGATGCAACTAGATTGCAAAATTGATGTTCACAGCTGAGCTGACAACCCATACAGAAGGAATGTCTCTTTCAGATGTTGGAGGGCACGCTCCGATGACCTTGCTTCAACAAGTGACAAGCACGGTAGTCATTCTGAAACTCCTCGCTAATAGAAAAGTATGAATTGCCGGTATTAGGTTAGACCGTCTTTGATATCAGTTTAGCCAAGGTAAACCGAGGGTTTGTTTGAGTCTATACTTTCCAAGTTTACTGCGTGATCAGCTAGAATAGACTGCCTGGAAAACGATAGCCGTGGACTCCCGCTAACCCATCATAGTTCTGGAGGTTGACCAAATTCTGGGTCAGGTGTCCGCGAGGGGTCTAAGATTCAGAAGGCTGTGGTCGGGCGGCACTCTGGCAGAACCCATGGGTTGATTTTGTTCAACCATGTAACAACCTTGCACCACTCCAGTAGGTCTTAACGGGGAACCATCCAAGGCTAAAGAGATACTTGACATGAACCTCTGGGAGGAATTCCAAGTTCAGTCACTCGCCAGGTCCGAAATCGACCCGAGCATAGCAGCGCAGAATAATCTCGAGAAGAGGCTAGCACTGACTAGGCCCTTTGTTCCAATATCCTTTTTAAAGTTTTGATACTTCCGTTGTAAAAAATATACCGACCGGCAGGTTGAACGGATGATAAAGGGAAGTCTCTGGTTCAAGTTGTCACTATGAAAGCTCTCGCGATGGTGGTGGAGATTCGATCCACAGGAAGCTTGGACCAACCAGCAAGTACCGTTGAAACTTGAAAGAATGCAGCAATGCGCGTAATAATGTCGGAGGCATCGGAGCTTTCTCAATCCCTAGTGTGTGCATCTTCGCGGCCAAGGGGGGAGAACATTTGGCGATTAACCTAAATCGGTAAGGCGGGGGTGGAGTGACACCTCGTTAGATCAGAGACACGTTGGACTTTCCTATTCGATTGTGGAAACGACCAACTCACGATCCCATTAAGGATCGAAATTTGAGTGCGCAGACTTCTAATGTAAGCTGAGGACTAGGTCGAGGTGTGGACAAGCGAGTACTATTGCAACAAATAAGTTCTGAACGCTTGGTCCTAAGGACCCCGACAGCTTGATCGATCACCGTATTCTTTCCATCAGGAATATCAAGACACTAAGCACGAGAGCGGTCTCCAGAATAGAAACAACATGGCCGAGACTTCAGTTCCTTCATTCTCTCCTCTCGAGGACCGGCCGATTAAGAATACGATCTGCCTGTTCGACGTGGACGGCACACTGTCACCGGCGCGTCTGGTAGGTCACATCTAAAGCTGTTCGAAGCAAAGACGACTGGACAGGTTGGTTATTGATTGATTAACCTGTCCTCTGGGTTGTCACAGGACGCCTCGCAAGAGATGCTAGCGGCGCTCGCGGCCCTGCGTCAAAAAGTAGCGATCGGGTACGTGGGCGGGTCGGACCTGGCCAAGCAGCAAGAGCAGCTGGGACGACCAGCGGGCAACGTGCCGGTGCAGACGCTGTTCGACTTTTCCTTCAGTGAAAACGGGTTGACAGCATTCAAGCTGGGCGCCGAGCTACCGTCTAACAGCTTCATCCGCGAGATAGGCGAGGACCACTACAAGGAGCTGGTCAAGTTCTGTCTGCACTACATCGCTGATCTGGACATCCCCATCAAGCGTGGCACCTTTATCGAATTCCGCAATGGCATGGCCAATGTGAGCCCTATCGGTCGCAATGCGAGCAACCAGGAGAGACTGGACTTTGAAGCGTACGACAAGGTTCATAAGGTGCGAGAGAAGTTCGTGGGCTTGTTGAGGGAGAAGTTTGGCGGGTGGGGTCTGACGTAGGTTTTTACTTTTTTATCCTTTTTTGTTTCTTTTTTGCTTCACCCTCATCCACAATTCAATCTACAAACTATGATGTCTCGGCCCTACCAGCACCCAACCAATTAGTAAACCAAATTTGACTGACAAGACCCTCAAATGCACCAGCTTCGCCATCGGTGGCCAAATATCCTTCGATGTTTTCCCCAATGGCTGGGACAAGACGTACTGCCTACGCCACCTCGAAACCGACGCCAAGAAACCCGGCGGCATCTCCTACACCACCGTGCATTTCTTTGGCGACAAGACTTTTGAGGGCGGCAATGACTGGGAAATCTACAGCGACCCGCGTGTCACGGGCCATTCGGTCAAGAATCCCGGCGACACTCTGCGTTTACTAAAGGAGCTGTTTGACGTATAGGCCGATTGTCTATGAGAAGACAATGCTATAACAAAATCAAACCCAAGAGAATCAAAACAAACTATGATACGAAGTAAATTTAGTGGCCCAGATTATCAAAAGTAGTCCATGTGCTCGACATTGCTGCCTCTTAATTTATTCAAGAATTCCAAGCTGGTAGGTTGACTACCTTCTTGCCAAGTAATAAGAATTCCACTGTCCAGGCTATCCAGGTATCTGTTACACATCAACGCTATGCTCCCCTAAGACACATAATAACAACCACATAAATCATCGGTATATCTCGAATACTCATAATCCCGGCCCTTATCCCTCACACCACAAGTGGTCCACGCCCCTTTTCACCTCCCATATTCCAAATGCGGTACAACGACCGGTCCATACTTTGTCGGCGGATTGAACGACCCATCTCCCTGCACCACAAAATCGACAGCCAAGCTCAACTTGCTCAACCCCGTCTGCTGTCCTCCGCCCCCGGCCACGCTAGCCGCGTACTGCGTGCCCGGGATTGCCTCGGGGTCATAGGCGACAAAAGCGACATAGTTGCGTCGCCCCATGAGCTTCTTGAGCTCACGTGCATTGCCCGTCGCCTCGTTCTGGAATATCTCCATCATGTCTTCCTTGGTGTCGGTCATATCGTGGTCGTGCGGGCTGCTCTTGTGGCCGTTGGCAGGAACATAGTACGTCTTGTTGTTATGCAGGAGCTTGAGGATGTATGAGGAAGCGGGTGCGGCTACGATGGGGGAGGTGATGATTTGGTACATGGTTTTGTGGTCTGAGGGATGGCTGGGATCGTGTAGGAGACCAGCCCCACCGCAGTTCACGTCTAGGATTCGTTAGTTACTGTGCTATTCGTGAGAAGAAACAACGAAACTTACCTCCAGACAGAAATGTCATGCGGATGCCCTTCTGATGCGCAATGCCCTGTAAGGTCCGGACGAGATATGTTCTCTCAAGATCTTTCGTTTCATGGGTCCACATGTCCTTGAGAATCTCGCCAATATCCAAGTCGCCGAATTGGTTCACTACGTTGCCCATCAGACCTGACTTGCCTACAGCCTTCTTGACTGAGCTGAAGCCTGATGCCACCATCTCCTTGCCGCCAACGATGCCCGCTACTGAGCTGGTCATTTTGCCTAGTACGTTATACGTCGTGTTTACTGCCTTCTTGCCTGTGGCGAATGTATTGGCCAGGCTCTCCACCGTGTCCAAGCGTGGATAAACGATTGGCACAGAGAGCAGCAGAAGACAGTGTTGCACGCTCGGTGGCAACATGGCAATCTTGGGAAATAGACCCTGGTAGGTTGGGCCGGCCATGACCCGGGCTTGCGTTCGTTCTGATCGCAGATCCGCGCCTACCACAGCCAGTGCCGGGCCAAAATACTTGACAAAGTGCCAGCCTTGACCCGTGACAGTAAACAGATCCAAGTCATGGCTCACATTGCGAAGCACCTCGATGGTGGTGTGATGCTGGAAGAGCAAGTACATGTCGATGGCCACCCTCCCGATATTTTTGAATATCTGTGAGCTTTGCATATAGTCGGGGTAGGACCCGTAGCCGTCAAAGCTTGGACAATGTTAGTAAGTGCACTGGAACAGTATCGTCTGAGACGATGTAAAGTAAAAAGAAACACTTACATATCATGGTCGTCAATCTGACAAACGTGGGGAATCTGTGCCCACGCCTCACGCAAGAATGGTTGGTCGAAATGACTCGTATAGTAGTGAAAATAGGCATGAGTAACATCCTCCTCGTGTCGAGCCGTCCAGGGCGCACTCTTCCTGTTCTCCTTGCCCGGTATCGCAAGCCACTGCTTCAACACCGGAACCTCCTTCCACAGTCGATCGCCGTATATCTGGTCACCGAGTCCAATTTGCGCATGAAACCCGCCACAATCCACATTCTTCTGCAAAACGTCCTTCCACATAAAGCCCACGCCGCCCAGCTTGCTGCGCTCATTCTGCGATGTGTTTGCGGCGAAATCGTTTCCTGAATGTGCAATAAATCGCCAGTTGTTCTCGTATCTCCCAGCCACAACGAACTCATATCGAGTGCAGCCGAGATGAGACGTCACCGCATAGGTCCACCGATCAGTTCCCGACTCGCCCATGGGCAAGTCTATATCATATTTGTGGAATTGCCATCTCTGGTGCGTGTAAATGATCCGGGAGATCAACTGCCGTGGGTTTGGCGATAAGTCCACACTGGGATGTATATGGATTGTCGGTGGTTGTGGAGTGTCAGTAATGATGACGATACTACCCATCCACTTCCCATGTTCAATGTCCATGTTCACATATCTCAGGTACGGTCCAAAGTAGACGCCATTTGTAGGCTGGATTTTGAACATGTCCACACCGGCACTCGGTGGGGGTCCTGTGAACCCAGTCGGCGCGGTAGACGCAGCGACGCTCATAATACTTTCTGCGTAGCCGGGCGTTGCCGGCGGGAACATCGGAGAGCCCAGAGAAGCCTTTCCTCCACCAAACATGGGCGACGCGAGAGGGTTGCCATAGGTGGATCCAACCGGCGACAGAGGCGCAACATCATGATTCATAGGAGTTGGTCCTTTAGGGAATTCCCATTGCGTTGCCTGGGTTGCGAGATGGATATAATAATATTGTCCCGAGTTTTGATCGAGATGGGCGATCCATCCCTCGGGTAAAGGAGGCGGAGACGATGGCCCCTGCCCCTGAAACGGAGATGGGGTTGATACAGCAGGCTTGGATGGAGCCGCGCTAGCAGTCGTCGCTACACTATCCGGCCTTGGATCATTGGCGAATGCGGGGTGTCCCGTATGCTGTATACCAGGCGAAGCCAGCCCGGCCGCCGCTACCGAGCTTTGTTTACCCTGAGAGGCCGCGGCTTGGGCCGCATTGGAAGTTGAACTTGAGCCCGCCTGTTGCTCATTAGGTCTTTGCTTCTCAGCAGGACGCGCTGTGCTTCCATCCGGGTTGATACTCGAGTAGGCTGGCGGCGGATCGGCCATCTGCATGCGTTGAAAGTCTTGCTCCAGAACGCTGATCTGTAAAGATGGGCCATTGCTGGAAGATGTTGAAGGGCGCGGACGAGGCTTTGGCTTCGCAGCTGTTTGTTGCGGGCTAACAGGCCTATCACCTTGGTATGCCACGGGGGGGCCATGTGGCTGTTGCTCAGGGCTTTCTGTGGGGGTCCATGGACGAGGGGCCTGTTGAGGTTGTTGAGATTGTTGCGGTTGCTGAGCCGGTTGCTGTTCATTGCGCAAAGCAGGGTGTTGGCCATATTGTGCTAAGCGTTGCGCCGCGGCTGGACTTTGGAAACTGTTCAAGGAACCCGTGCCGGATATCCCTGAAGCGGCGAATCTTGCTTCGATACCCCCGTCAGGCAAATTACCAGGCCCAACAATGGGAGTTTCCGGTGGTGGGGGTGATCCACGACTGGCTTTGGTTGTCGAGTTCGATGCGGTTGATGCAAATCGATTGACCCCAGACCCTTGGACTTCATCATCAACTTCCTCGTCCGCGCGTGGTGGTGGCCCATTATGGTTTGAGCTCGGGTTAGAATTAGATGAGTTTGCCCTGGGTGGGGGATAATAAGTTTTCCTGTGGTAATCCGGAAAATTAATGTTTTGCGCGGCAGTGGCCTGTTGCTGTTTTGACTGCTTGCCAGCTATGGGCTTTGCGAATAATCCTCCGTCAGATTCCGGGCCCGGGCTGATAGGGCTGAGCGCGCCCGTCAGCGGCCTGGGAGCCGTGCCCCTCCTCTCGGCCAAGCCGGTCCTCCTGTTGTCAGTGGGACTCATGTCCAGTCTTGGAGTCGTATCGTTACAATCTCCTGGCGATGCTGGACTTATCGGACTACCATATGGGTTGCCCGCTAACGGTCGAATAGGTTTTGTGTCTTCTTCATCGGGATAGGGGAGGGGCATAGCAGAGCTGGACGCTCCTGGTGGCAAGGGGAAAGATGGTGGCTTTGACGATGAGGGCGCGGGGTACTTGTAGCGATCTTGGGCCTTGGGAGTCGGAGGCTTGAATATCCTCAGGGGCTCGACCGTAGGACTATCGCCACAAGCGTCGGCTGGCTTGGTGAAGAACATCTCTTCCTCCCCAGGCCTAAAACCTCGGTCCATCCTTGTGTTTGGCGCAACGGCGCAGTAACCCAATTCTATAAACCAAACTAAAATAAAATAGTAATCGTGAGCTCAAGACTGGGCACAGGAAGTTGCGCGAGATGACATACGAGCACACTACAAGCAAGAAAAGTCGTTGGGTCGGCTACGATCGAGATAGGGTGGGTTAGGTATCTTAAGGCATGTACGCGGGGTTGGCGACGTGCAGCTGGAGATATGTGTCTGGGGCGTGAGCATAAAGCGCTTTGGAGGACGAGATGCGAAAATTATTTCAAGGTTTCACATGCCGAAAGGACACCATGAAACAGAGCATGAAAAGGGAGTCAAAGTTCATTCCATTCACATGAGCAGTGGGACTTAGCGATCAACGCCTTATCATGATACGTCAGCGTTTCTGGGCGTAGTCTATCAACTCGATTTCATAGCTGCGAGCGGGTCCCTCATTTTCCAAGCTTGAACTGTGTCGTAGCAAACCAGCTTGGTGGGATGCATTATGGACGCATTGATTGGTTGGGCTTCTTGTCGTGGGCGCTTAGCAGCCGCAAGGGGCAGTGAGTCGAGCTCAAACGCATGGCTGTTTGTTCAGTAAGCGCCCATGCAAAAAGCATCACCGGTTGCGGTTGCGATTCCGCATTGGAAGCCTGACAGGCTCGTGACCGAGCTACACCGGGCAACAGCGGTCACTTAATCTCGTGGGGCAAGCCGTACGACTTGTGCGACGACTGTAACGATACAGATTGTTTAGAAATTGGTAATTTTAGCGTTATCTCAACTTCTCAGATCTGCAATTAGAGGTCTCTTGGCGCAGGGACCTCGCTCAGACTTGCTTTACAGTGGCTGGACAAATTCACCAAGCAAATGAGTTCTTCCTATCAAATGCCCAATTGCAAGGTCGCCTAACAAATTCTAAGATGTGAAATTGGACATGTTGGTGAGAAAAGCTCGTTTGACCGGTTATTTTAGTCGGGCCACCGTAACTCTCTCGATGGGTCTTTGCGAAGGAAATGGTGTTCTCTTGGCTTCGGGATGGCGACAGTGGTCGTTGCGCACAAATCGCCCTCTTGCCAACACTTTTCTCGGAAAAGTCACCAAAGTCCATTATCCACACTGATACGGTTCATGGGTAATGGACTTCGATAGAGGTACGGATGTAAACGCCGTGTTAGTATTACACAGCCTAAGTAGTGCCATATCGCGGCCCGCGATAGGAAATGCAATTCCCATTGGAACCAGCACAAAAATATCTCGTTCACTGGATCCTGATGAGGAGCCGATGCTGGTAGTTTTCGGACTTGAGGCTACTACTGTACACCGCCGAGCGGGATGGTACGTTTTGATGAAGATCCGGTGTGCCGTACAGAAGATCATCGCCACAGGGCAACTGTCAAATCATGGTGCATTGTAATCGATCAAAAACGAACTGCAAAAAACTCTCAAGAACAGTGTCCGCGCTACCTATCCAATCGGCTCGAGGACATGATCTCATCAGATGTGGCAATCCAGGATTCCTGTCAGAGATATGCCGCTCATGATACGGGTCCTGATGGCTTGCCCCCTTTTGAAGTCGGCCTATGTTGGTTGAAGAATATACGTCGGCTCTATTGCTGCTGCTAATTCACGAAGGCGCAGAATGGTGGTGTATTCGTCTCTATCCCTATCAGAGAGAAATTTTGCCATTAGGAGACAAAGCTATTCAGTAGCCGTCGATCCATGTGCAAAGCAAATTCCACGGAACGTGGTCAAAGAGGTCCTTCTATTCTACCAATGGTACTCATGAAAATCGTACAAATATTGTCCCGCCCCAGTACGGGATATAACATAGGCTGCCAGATGTGGAAAGCATATTGCAAGGGGATAACCACAACCAAACGACCTCGATCTGAACCCACATCCATACATTGATCAGACATGTAGTCTCGGAACCACTGACATAGTTTGCTTATTGGATACCTAGTATGCTGGGAGTCGCTACTGCGGAAGTGGGATTCTCGGGGAAAAGAGAGAAATCTGAGAAAGGGTTGAGGCTGGAGCAGGCATTGGAAGAGAATAATGGTTTATTGAAGTTGTTTCACGCAGAGAGAAGACGATTTCAGGCTCTAGCAGAAGCAAGGAAGAAAACAAGAGAGGAACGCGGAGAGGCTCAGGTGTTGGGGGATTCATTGAGGAAATAGTGCACGAATCCTCATGGAGAGGGCACTGTAATGCTCTCGATGTTCACGCGCAAGGGGTTGTAAAGCATTTTACTGGCTTAAACTTCAGTGGCTCTGGGTTTTAACCTCGGCAGTAGGTACGAGAAATCAATAACATGACCAAGATGCCAGTTCGTTTCATCGCGAAACACTATCAGACGGAACACCTCCAATGCGAATAAGCCGAATGATCGCGATATCAGGCATAATGTTCCTCCGACCCCCCGTATTCAGTCACTCCTATTTGCAAAAACATCTCCAACTGACTATTTGGTGTGTGGTCATTGGGACTCTAGAACTTTCCGCGGTCGCACCTTGGCGGGAACGGGAATCACCGAATCCGACGGTGAATGATACCACCAAGCTTCATCATTCTAAATTGCTGCCTGTTGGCCTCTCTATGTCCTAATCATTCTCTTCCATTCCCTTTCCTTCTCATAGCTTCCATTGCACGTTCCATATCGATCCAGACAACCATGCAGGTGGCGTATTCGTCCTACCTCGGAGATCCGAGCTCCCAAACACCCGACTCCGAGCACCGCCACGCTTTCCTCCGACCTCAGCAGCCCCAAACCCCAAGCAACGCGCGGCAGATCCTTGCCTAGACCCCTCGGCTCGGAGCTAAAGTCGCGCGAATGGAATGGAAAAGGAAGGTCATGGAATAGTAACCGGTATTGCATCCACCAATATGCTCCAGGCAGCAGTTTAGACAACGAGACAATGGTGTTTTCCCCGGGGAGAGGGAGGGAGCTGTGTACGTAAGTGGGTGTGGGGTGAAAGGTCGCAGGTGGCTGTTGCTGGGAGTAATTCGCCTCCCGGAGCGAGGAGCGAACAGGGGATAAGCTGGTATTTTGCACATGATTGAAGGTTTGGCATCGCCGCTTGCATGATGGGAGGTTGACTGTACGCAGTATGTCGGTGCCTGGACTAGACTAGGTAGGAAGTATAAGATGAAGTTCGAGTCTCGCTGTATAGCTTGTTTCGATTTCGTCATTTCCTCATCAACTCCACTCTCACACTTATCATTATTCTCTGCAATACCATCTTCAATCTATATGAGCAACATTTACGAGTCATATAGCCTGCTGTCTACACCCAATCTACAATACTTGAGCACATCAAAATGACGAACAACAACAATAACACCACCAACAATACCATGCCCGATCCACTAGCGGCCTTCTACCGCTCGTTCACCCCGCAGCAAGCGGGCGCCGGCATTGATCACGCCGCCGGGTATGAGTTCTGGGGCCCTTGGGTTGGAGGCTGGAGTGGCCCGCGAGGCCACCACGGCTTCGACGGCCGACACAAAGGTCGCCGCCACGGCCGGCGTCATCATGGGCGTCGGAACGACTCCGAACGTGAAAAGCCTGAAGAGCCGACTGTCTCGTCCGACACGGAGGAATCCTCCGAAATCGACGAAGATTTCCCCCGGGCTCGCGAGGGCCCCCCGCAGCACGCACCCCCGCCTGGTCCTTCTCAAGGTGGTGCCGCACCCCCCTTTCCCCAGGACGGCCCTGCACCGCCGTATCCTCATGATGCCCCGCCCCCGTCATTCCCGTTCCCGGGCCATCATGGCCCCGGTGGTCGCCACGGCCGTCACCCACATCCCCTTTTCGGTCACGGCCATGGACCGTTCGGAGGTCGCGGTGGCAAACGCCACTGCGGAGAAGGACGCCGCCATCACCAGCATGACCGGCCTTCCCCTCCGCCCTTTGGTGGCCCATTCGACTTCCGGGCCATGATGAGTTCCCTCAGCGACCAC
>JAOYMO020438471.1:0-20532 GCA_025802455.2 Iodosphaeria phyllophila | reverse complement strand
GCGGGGGGGGGGGGGGGGGGGGGCGGGATTCTTTGAAACACAGCTAGTAGATAGATAGATAGCTTGGGCAGGCACCGGTACATGTACCTGCGTAACTTAGCATCCGATTCGACTTTTAGCAGAGGGACGAGAAATACGTTTGTTTCCGTTGCTTCAAATATGCTAAGTCCACTTGCGCGCAGCCGGCAGATTCTCGACCTGAAATACAAAAAAGGCACGAGTAGCGAGCAGCGAGTTGTCGAGACCAATCGAAAAGACGACCGAGCACAGCCATGGAATTCACCGTCCCCGGTGGACGGAGGTAACAAGCTTTCCATCTTGCGTGGTTGTGGCAGAGGAGAGATTGCACGTGCGACGCGCGATGGGATTACCGGGACGATGGTTGGGTCGGTGGGTTAGGGGTTGGGTACAGGTGCGACGATGCCACGGCCACCATGACGAGGAGAGCCGGGAGGTCACATCATGGGCAAGGGTGAGATTGGCTGTTTTCTTCGGGCTTGGTAGGAGCTGGGTGGGGAGGGAAGAAGGGGGGTTTAGGTTGGAACTGCGTTCTCACAACTGGATGGTGGAAATCAAGATGAGAAACCAGCTCATGAAGGTGAGAGGGCCAAGGCGTGATAGTGCGTCGGAGATGTGTTACTTGATTGTTTACCATGCCTCCGTGGACACATTCGGCGGTGGCCATGATCATCTACCCGGATAATTCTCTTGTCCTTCCCTCACCTGCGCTAAAGATGGGGATCTCTTCTCCTCCTTCTCAGTGCATATACCAGCCGACCAACCAACCAGCACGATCGTCAGCAACAATAGGCAGAGAGCCCCATTCCTCCTCATTCACTTCACTTCGCTTCGCTGCAGCCCTGTTTCCTCTTCCCCGTTTCTCCCCATCTTTCACAACAGCAGCCAAGAACTCAGACCAGCAGACCAAAGTCAATGTGCCGAAACGGCGCGACGCCGTGCAACAACATGTACCACCCTGACAACGGCTTTTTTTTTTTTTTTTTTTTTTTCTTCCTCTCCTCTCCTCTCCAACGATGAGGTCCTCTCCGAGATGGAACAGACTGGGACCAGGCCGCTGTAGGTACCCGTAGACTGACGCAGCTAGAGCGGAGGTTTCAAAGTACCGGCATGGAGAACAGTGAGAATAATGGCCGGTGATTTCACGTGATCATGATATCGGTCCCTTGTCATACCGAAGCTTTCTCCCTTCCCCAAAGAAAGAAGAAAGGGAGAAGAGCATCAATTAAGCGGTACTCCCCCTGACCCCATGTCCACAACCTCACCCCTCTAAAGCATCTCCAACAGGATCTTCGTCCCGATATTCCCCACTTTCCTCTCCTCCATCTTCTTCCCCTTCGCCTTCCCCTCCTTCTTCCCCTTATCCCCGTTCTTCCCCCCTTCCACTCTCCTCTCCCGCTGCTCCCTCGTCACCTCAGTTGCCGCCCTCTTCAACACCTTCCTCTCCCTTCTCAAAACCCCCCTCAACTCATCTTTTCCCCCAAAATCAGCCGCCTCCATCAACGCCACCACCACGAACGAGCTCGGGCCCGTTGCCCATTGTACCACAAAGTCCTGGATAACGGGAAACAACAAGTCCGCAAAATGCAACGGAGGGTCGACGGGTACGACCTGCTTGGTAGTTCTATCGAAATGGCCACCGGCGATGAGATTCTTGAACATGCGGCCTCCGTGGGGGGTGTGAGAGATATGTTGCCCCTTCTCGGCCTCGATCGCTTCACCATGACCAGGAGAAGAAACGGTAGCATCGGGGTCACCTCCCGCAGTTTCCGCAACCGCTCGCAACGCATCCCCTTTCTCACCCACAGCGCCTAGTAAGACCTCCACCAGCATCTGGCACCCAAACCCGGTCTCCAGCAGCCCTGCCGCATTATTCTCCACGCCTGCGAGCAAAGCCGGGGACAGTGCAGCTACGAGTTCCTTCCTGCGAACTTCGGGATCTTTCTTAGAGGTCGTCTTTCTGATCTCGTGGACTTCGGGCAGAACTGCCAGGTCCGCGGCGCATCCTGGCCCAAACAGGGCGCGCGACGTGCCTTCAAATAGATACCGGATGGTAAGCCGGCCGTTGAGATCGTTGGCGAGTAGTGGCAGGTCTAGGGCGGCTTTTTCGTCGTCTTTGCCCAGTAACTCGGGGAAAATCGATTTTGCCGTCAGCACGGTATCATCCACGACATCGTAGATGGCCAGAATAACCAAATGTCCGTGCTGATCCATCGCCATGGCCTGGAAAGTAGTGCCCTGGGTCTTGAGGGCTTTAAGGATCTGCTTGCGGTCCTTGGCGGTGCCGTAGGCGAGCAACAGACAGAGCAGGCGCGCCCCGGAGGCGGTGAATGCCATGTTCTGCAGAAGATCACCGCCTTCATCGCCTTTGATAGTCTCCATGTATTCTTTCTGTTCGGAGGATCCCGGGACCAGGTTTAGAAAGTACTGCACCATGGCGTCGTGCAGCATCGTGAAGCCGACCATTTCCTTCTGGATCAGCTGGTTGGTCAGGTCGAGGAGGTACTTCATGGTGGTGCCGCGCTTGCTGGGCTGGTCCTTGAGAATGGTCGCCAGATCAGCCGTTTCTTGTTCCGCACCCGGGGCCGAGTCCCGCAAGATGGCGAATTCCGGGCCATACCATTCGCGCAATAGAATGGCTTTTTGCTCCTTGGACGCTAGCTTGCGGTAGATATCGTCGAGGATCCACGAGGCCTCGGGATGATTGATGGTCTTGCGGACTTTGCCGTAGAAATCCGGCACGATTTGGTTGCGCACCTCTTCATCGCCTTCCACCATGAGCTTGGCGATGAGGAACTTGGCATACTTGCTCTCGGCCAGCTGAGAGTAGGTGCCCTTCAGTTCGAGGGCGATCATCTTGCGGCGCTCGGCATTGGCGTATTTGATGGCCGTCTGCACGACGCGGACTGTGTCGTGTTTAAGTGCGAACTCTCTGATGCGGCCCGAGACGATGGAAAAGAGCTCTTCCACCAGTTTGTCACGTTCGTCTTTGGGCACATGAGATTTGCGGCGCAGACGCTCCCAAATCTTCTTGAGGCGCTGTGACTCATCGGCGAGGGGTTTGTTGGCTTTGCGTTCTTGGGCTAATTGTTTTTGTTTTTGATGCGATTCGCGCGAGTTTTGACCGCGTTCAAACGATTTACCATTGCCATTGCTGGGGTTGTCGGAATTAGGTTTTGCTTCATCTTTATCCAACGTGGCCCCGCCTTCCTCGCTGTCTTCGGATAGGTTGTTGTTGTCATCATCATCATCATCATCATCTAGATCGCTTCGATCACTGGGCTGGTGTTCCCTATCACGATGCTTGGAATTGGACTTGGACTGGGACTTGAATTTGTGTGATGTGGTTGGCTTATCGAGTCTGGATTTCTTGCTGGAGTGTTGATCTTTTGTCCGGTCCGGGAGCTTTCGCTTGAAGCCAGTGCTATTCCGGGACTGTCCCATTATGGCGATTATATTCCAACGGGTATAGCAATGGCAGCGTGAAAGATGATCGCAATGGCGATGGAAGTTGCTGCACAGACGGGAAAGCTGGACTTTTCTTTATCTTATCAAGAAAGGTTTTGGAGCTCGAACTTTTTATTGCCGGGCGGTGGGTGAAACCTGGTGCAGCCAGACCCCACATGCCCTGCCTACTGTGTACACAGCATGTATTGCGGCCATCGATAAGGAGCTGATAAGAGGTGGGATAGGTGGGGGATGAGGTCACCTCGTTAGCACCGTCGCAAATCGCAAGGTGCAGTTCAGAACTTTTCGAGATTCGATTCACAGTTACGAGTCTTCGATCCCAAACCGGGCGCAATAGCTCCACCTGATTGCCCACCATGGGACTCGAAGAGCAAATAGAAGAACGTCAAGTGCTTGACTCCATTTTCCCCGAAGAAATCACCGGTAAGGTACCTCCCTTTTTTTTTTTTTGGGTGTCTCCCTACCTTCTAAAACGAACCCTCCATCCAGATATATCGGAGACCGAATACCGCATCGCCATCCTCCTCGACCTGACCCCCGACGATGCCGACCCTAATGAACCACCCACTCTTATCCTCCGCGTATCCTACGCTCCCACCTACCCCGATACTCCACCCCATCTAGACATCTCGCCGCCCACCAACGCCCCGCCTCACCCTCATTTCTCCGTGTCCGCCGACAAAGAGACCCTCTTGGCTTCGTTATCGCAAGCCGCCGAGGAAAACCTCGGCATGGCCATGATATTCACCCTCGTGACCCACTTAAAAGAACAAGCGGAAGAACTGATCATCGAGCGCCGGGCAGCGGCCGCTCGAGAAAAGGAAGAACAGCAGCTTGCCGCCGAGCGCGAGGAGAACAAGAAGTTCCACGGGACACCGGTGACAAGAGAGAGCTTCTTGGCGTGGCGGGAGGGGTTCATGAAGGAGATGGAGGAGGAGAGGGCGAGGAGGGAAGAGGAGAGGCTGGCCGAGTTGAAGAAGAGTAGGGGGGCGGGTAGGGAGGACAAGAAATTGACGGGGAAACAGCTTTGGGAACGTGGGCTGGTAGGGAAGATTGATGAGGAGGGTGATGAAGGAGATTTGGTGGAGGGGGTAGATGGGTTGAAGGTTGCTAGGTAGGGATGTCGTTTCTGCAAGAGCAAGCTAGGATTTATATAAGGTTTTTGAGATGCCCTCCCCCCCCCTCCCCCCTCCCTGATTCACGCCTTGATCGATGGTCCTGCAGAAACAGCAGATGAATTGAATTTAACCGTCCATTTCCTCATCTTCATCCCTGTCCTCATCTTCCCACTTCCCCTCATCATCATCACCACCATCGTCACTATCTTCCTCCACAGTCATCATCTCCACCAGCAATTCTCTTGCATGCTCCCCCAACCTCTCATCTTCGTACCCCTGCTCCGAGAACAACTTCAAACACTGTTCTAACCAAGTTCTCCCTGAAGACCAGGCCATTTTCCACTCGTCTTCATTCCTGTCCTTCTCTTTGTCCCTCTCCTTCTCCCCCATAACAAATAACCCCCACCCGCCCAAATACCACACCTCTACACTCTGATCGTCCTCCTCAACCAGCGTCTCCAGCACATCCAACGCCTCCCGCTCCATGTCCACTTCCATCAGCAGCCTCGCTAGCGCCACCCTCGCCGCAAACTCCGGGACCCTCGGGTGTCCCGCAGCCAAGTCTCGCCACAGCTCCAAGCTCTGCCGCAGCGCGCTTTTGGCCTCGTCGGCCCGACCCTGCGATATCCGCACGTTGGCCAGCGTCTGCCATGTCTCGGGGAAATCAGGGGCGACGAGCGCCGCCTGCGTAACGAGGGCGTCGCAGCGAGATTCGGCATCGCCTTCCCAGGATAGGTCCGTCATGTAGATCTCCGTCATGGCGCATAAGGCCATGGCGTGTTTGCGGCGTAAGTCGGAGAGTCTAGCTTCGGCTTCTGACTCTGGCTTTGGCTCTTCTTCTTCTTCTTCTTCTTCTTCTTCTTCTTCTTCTTCTTCTTCTTCTTCTTTGTCCCTACTACTTTCTCCGTTCGTATTTCCTTGTTGAAGTCCCTGGATCTGCTTTTCCAATGCGGCTGCTCCCCGCTCAAACCAAGACACACTGTCTCGCCCGCCTTCCTCGCTCAATTGCGCCAAGCAAAGAAACTTCTCCGCGCCCCCTCCTATCTCTTCCCCCCTCGACCCCGCCGGATCTGCCGACACAGCCCGCAAAAGATGCGTCCGCGCCGAGTCCACGTCCCCGGTTTCTAGGTAGACCTGACCGAGCAGGTTGTTGCAGGCCAGCGCCGCATCGCTCTGCGAATCGCCGCATAAGGATATCGCTTGCAGCGCGAGGCACAGCGCTTCATTATGCGCGCCGGTTTGGAGCTGGACTTCGGCTGCGGCGACGAGGTGGAGGGGGTTTGGCGCGGCTGTGGGCGCGGCTGAGGTGGGTTCGGAGCCGGCGGCGGCGCGGAATAGCGATTTTGGAGCCCGCTTTTTGGATTTTTTGGAGGGACGTGTTGGTGCCATGGTGAGGATGACTGTGGCTCTAGAATCTAGTATTAAAATAAAAAGGGATGGGAATCGGCTTTTTGGTGGATGGATGAATGGTTCTGGATGATGAAGACGGCATTGGCGGATGCGAAAATTGTTATCGATAGGGGGGATCCCTGCCTGTAGATCGTGGTGGGGAGGCGTGGGAGGAAGCTGAGTTCGGTTCACAGTTCCCGAATGTTGGAACACACACTGTCCTGCAGATTGAGGAACGGCACGAATCCTGTCACCTCAGGCTGCCGCTCCGTTTCACCTGGTCCTACCCCCTGAACGATCCCATCACTACTGTGTCGTATATGATCAGGCTAGTTAGTAAATGTAACTAGTCAAAAGGTAGTTAGTCGTTGATCCGACTATTCGGCCTCCACTGATTACGCACACTCTTGAAGACAAGAAATCTCATAGAAAATAGTCTACCTCCTGGATGCACGGCAAAGCGCAAGCTTGCGGATCCATTAAATAAGAGAATGGATATACGTGTACACAACCCCGGAATGTGCGATCAATTATCCCTCCCTCTACAATGACCGGTGATCGGTGGCGAATGGCCGTCCCCACAGGCAGAGGAGTCCCTGTGAGGATCTACAGTTGCAGTACAATTGTGGTCTACTTTTTCGTAACCTCACCACTTCGGCAATGCGTGCCATTGGATGGAGTACACCCTACGCAACTACGATGATGCCCGCCACTCTTATCAGAGGCGCCCAACTCTCGCTCACTAAACCATGATTTACTGTTTAGTGAGAGAAAGTTGACGGTAGAGATGGAACGAGCCTGGGTATTCGAAAATGGTTACTAGTCATGATGGAATAGATATGTGGTTGGTGAGATTATCCAGCGTTTTGCCACAGTGACGAGCTTCTTGGGCACAGTGAGCGTAGCGAGAATCATACGGAATCGAATAAGCGACCTTCGATACAGACTCTTCATAATTCTTTGGACTTTAATTGACATTTCTCATCAAATTGTGCGCTGTATCTAGCACTCATGTATCATGCCGTATGGTTTTTTTGATAACAGAAAAAAACATTTTCAAGCCTGAAAAAGAAAACCCCTACTCCCCATAACAACCATTTCTAACAAACACCAGAATAAACCTTGGAAGATCGCTTAAATCCAGCAGACTTATATCCCAATCCTTCCCATAAAGAGATATATCTTCCTAATCCAATAGCGTCTATCACAACATCCAAGTTACAAAGACTTGACGAACTCCTTCGCTACCAAAAAAAAAAAAAAAACCGCGGAGCGCGATAACCCAGCATCATCCAAGGCTCAATAAATCCGTCGATCATGCCGCCCGTAAGATCGGAAACGAATTTCCGAAACTCTGAGGGCCGCTGCAGCTTGCAATCATGATGGCCCATCTCTGCGTGTTGCATCATGGCCGTCACATCGGGGAAGAGTTTCAGACAACTAGAACACTGTATGTCCAGCTCCTTCTTGTGCTCTTCTGAACGGAGATGTCTCGTGAGATCCCCCGTGATCTGAAACGTTTTTCTGTGAAATAGTTAGGTTTCCTAGATCCTGGGTCGAGAATATTGTTGTCATATAATGGACTCAGGGAAGGGTGTTTAGCTAGCTTACCGGCAGTGCTGATGTGGGCACTGGTATTCTTGGCGGCAGGCGATGTAGAACCGTCGGGCATCAAAGCCCCCGGTCGCTGGATCCACGATCAGGTGAGGCGGCGTGATTGTATCCCCCGTCAGCCCGTGCAGAACGGCCATGTAGCAGCCTGGGTTCGCTGGATCCACATTCTCGACATCCTTCGTCAAGATATCATGATTAGGGCCAGCCTGACAGCGGTCGTCTGGATATCCGCACTTCTCCAGGTACTCTCGTTCCAGAAGGCCCTCGGCGAACCGGAAGACCTCATTGCTTCGTTGTTGGAGTAACTCGGGGGTGATCTTCGGACATTGGCGGGCAGAAATGTGGTTCACCAGGCCGCTAGCCGTGGTGAAATGGGCCTTGCAGCCAGGGCAGTCGAGATTCTGCTTAGGACGATGATCCTATGCGGTTGTGAATACCAATACTTGGCATTTCAAACCTTTGTCAAAACTTGAAACACCAGCTTGCTTACGTTTTGCATGTGCGCCTTCAATTGATTTGAGCGGTATTTCCTCGCACATCGCCAGCATTCCGTATGATTATTGCGGACTTGATGCGCGATCAGCTCGTCCTCGTCGTCGCAGATGAATCGGCATTGCGGGCACCAGAATCGCAATGCCTGTAGTTGAGGGCCGGCTTGAGATATCGAAGACTAATTGTAGCAGATCTTCTGCATTGTAGGTATTCACAGCTGTGGTAGCTTTCGATGATGATCCATTAAGAGTAACATCAGCCAGCTCAGAAAGCGGCAGAGCAGGTGATGAAGGTAGGACTGATGAATGCATCTTGAAAATTACCTATGGGTTTTCTCATGACGTATTATGAAAAGAGGAATTACTGCCCGGGTGATGTGGTGGGAAGTCGCGATGATGGAAGGCAGACGTGCAATGAATCTGGAGGGGAAAGTTTCCGTGGGCGGCAAGTGGTGCTTATATACTAAAGTTTCCAACGGTTCAAATGCTGCTTGTTCTCTAGATCATAGCGCTAAAATCGGAGTTGACAACTTGACTTGTGATGCAGTAGCCGTGTTCCAGTTCTGGGTGCTAGTCAACAACCTTAACAGTTAGCTAGCTGCCCAACTTGGTACGTCTTTCAGCAGCATACAATTGGCTTGGCGCTTACAGAAGGGCCATTGAACCGACTACGCTGCTATCTATCGCAAGAAACCATGCTCGCGTCTGCTGGATATCGTGGCTCACTTTATGTTCCTGTTTTAGGGTTTATTAGCTCACATCCGCACCATCGACTCTTTTTTTTGACATATCAATTTCCCCTCATCTTCAGGGAGTGTATTAACCGGATAGCCGAACAATTTCCCTTACCCACCTCTATCACGCTGATGGTTAGAAATCCCGCAATTCCTTGCGAAGTAGAAGCAGTGGCCACTTTAGACATTCTTCCTTTTGTAAAACGTGGGGACGAGCCGAGTTCACCCTTACTTATCATGTACCCGCCCAAGTGCACTCCTTTCCTTCATCTTCCATGACCAAGCTTCTGACATCAGTAGCCTCAAAGTTCTCCTTCCTATCTTTAAGCTGTTACGTGAGAGAGCTAGCTCTTGGCAGGCAACATACAGAGGGCTGTACAACGTGTCACTTCCGCCACGAAGACTGGGGGTTTCATAGAAGTTGCGGGTGTGGTTTCATCCACGATTCTCAATAATATAGAGATATACACTGTACCTCAGGGAGAAAAGATTTTGTGTAATGGATAACTAGTTTCTCCCCCGCGGTCTAATCATAGATCCCGGTGTAACTCGAGGACAAACTCTTACAGGATTCTATTTGATGACCAACTTATTCTCGCGGGGAATGAGATCCGCCACTTACTCCGATATCTAAATGCCTCGCTACGAAAAGTTTGAAGAGGATGAGGAACGCTTTCTTAGACTGCTCTGCGGAGCGATAGTAGTTTAAATATCCCAAAAGTCGCCTCAGTTTCCTTTCCTTGTCTCAGCCTCCGAAGAATCCCGAATGTGCGTAGTTGATCAACGATAATCCGTGGACGTAAGGATTTGGATCAACGTCTGTAGTTGATTCTCCATCGTCCCGCGATGGTACGAAATTCCACCTCTTTTTCGCATTGAAAATTCCCACTATCCTCCCTTATCTTCTGCTAGTAGTGATTCGTCACAGTCGTAGGATGAAACCACACGCCTGAGTCGATTTTCTTTTAGGTGAATCAACGACTATAGCAGCCATGGCATTCGAAACATCTTCGGGAATTGAACAGATACTATTATCAAGGGGCAGGGCGCATGGCCTACCACATCGTTAGCTAGAACTCCGTACAGACAATACAGACCTTTTCGCTGAGCCTACCCTTGCGACTGGGCATCATACCTACAGACCCGAAGTCGAACATAACAAGACTTGCCAATGTGATTTGCCCTTGGCGCTGGGACGAATAAGCCTGACCCGCCTTGCGGAAAATATGTATGTTTAGTGGCCACAACTGAGCTATGACGGGACTATCTGACAATGGTAGACATGATCTCCGAGCGCTTTTGCACGATCGAATCGTTTGAGAATGCCATAGGTCGACGAGAGGAAAATGAATAACGTACGGTAAGCGCCTGGAGGAAAAAAGAGAATTTGATGGCAAGGCCCAAATCAACCCGAAACTGGGCCGTACTAATCGAAATCTCGAGGTTCGAAGCTGGAAGTAAGATGGCAGATCACAGTGTGTTCGATGATACAAGACTTTCCAGCCTGGCTTGCCTCTCTCCTTGTCAGGGACGTTGTTTGAGCACTTTTCAGATTGATTGTGGTTCTCCAGAATTCTCCACATAATCTTGATGCAAGGAAACTGCTGCTGACTTTTGGGAGCCGTCATGGATTCATGACATCTCCCAACTATCGTCACCCCATATTTGCAAGAAGCCACGACGAGCTTTTCAGTCCTTCGCCTTCCTCCTTGAACAGTTTTTGGAAATGAGGAACTGATAGAGCAACGTCATCTTATTGGAGCAAGCTTTGGCAAGTATCAGAAATCTTGGCATCTCCACCAAGCGTTCTTACCTTTCTAGATGATGCATCGTACGGGAAGCCCAAGTAAGCCTCGTAAGTCTAGGCTTGAGCCAGCCTTGGGTTTCGAATGTTTGGCTACTGGGGACGAACAAAGCCCAAACCTCGGTACTCAACAAGCATCACTGGAGATACATGGGTATGGAGGCCGGAGGAAATGGGGTTAGACTGTCCACAATTCCCTCGAGATCAAACATGGTATGATTACTCGTCACTGCACATGTTGGAATTAATCACGCATCCCGAAATCCCTCTTTTGTGAAGAGTAATTCCATCCAAGCCGCATCATATATACAGAGCTAGCAACTCAACCCGTGGCCGCTGCGACGTGCTTCCTCGCAGCAACGTCGGGGCTCACAGTTGTCAGCCGGCATGCAGCAATTAACAACAATAGAGATGATTTGTATTTGAGATCGACTTCTCCGGCTTTTCCTTCTTCGACAATGCCTTTTCTATTGACAGTACTCATAAATTTGTCGCGTCGTATGCTCGTAAAAAGACTTTCATTACAGCTGCTCGGCATCTATCGGACTCAGTGGCTGAGATTGTTCCATTGCCCCTAATTCCGCCCCCTGGCCATTATGGGCATTCTTTCGCCCTGATATGAAGCGCGACATCCCCTGAATGTGCGCGTTCATTTCTTGCTGGGACTCGGACAGTTTCGAAAAGAAGGTCCGCCTTTTGGATGATGGTGGCGCGGGGTTTGCATCGTCATCCAAGCCGACCTCCTCAAATGATTCCTCGGGTGTAGGGGGCTCGCGCATGAATCTATCAGGAATCGAACGCCGCGAAGACTGAAGAGAGCGCGAGTCGAGGCTCTGTCGAGGTAGGTCATGAGACGCTATGGGGGATCTTGCACATATATCCTGCGAAATACGTAAGTCCCGCTTTGCTCAGTACAAGTGTCTGTTAAGAAAGGATAGCTAGACGCACAAATGACCGCCTGTACGAATCAAACGATTCCCTGGATATGGAAAAATGTTCTATATCTGTTAAGCTGCTATGGGTATCCATCGACGTTCTTGAAGGGGCCGCGGGTCGTCTGGGCCAAAGTCCTTGTGTATCCATCGGCGAAGGCTGCGTTAAAAGGGTCAGAGTGTACCACGAAGATAGCGGAACCATGTGTGTCATACGGGGAGGTATACGCCGCTGTCGTTTACAACTGGAGGACGAGTCAATGCATGGCTCCAATTGATCATTGCAAACACAGCAAAATATTGTTGATGGTATTTTAGAACGGATAGGTCGCGCGGATCGGGGTGAACTTACCGCTGAGTTTATAATCGCCATTGTCAGGACCCTTAGCACTGCGAAGACTTGCAAGTGAGGCAGTTTTGGATCCAACTGTATTGACTCGCTCAAACCCAGGATGCGTAGCATTAGGCGCGACCGCCAGGTCCGAACGAGCGTTTCCGTCGTTGATTGCCCGTTTGGCGAAGGGATTACGAATCGGCATCTTCGACTACAGGCTGGGCTCGAGGAAGTAATGACTAGAAGGTGACTGAAATGATGGGAACAGTAGACGCGCGAAAATGCTTGACGAATGCTGCGTTAATGAATGGCCAACGCTGATGTAGATCTCGAGTGTTTCCAAACAGGGTCCTGATGTGGTTTCCAAGACGGAAATGTTTCAACCGAAATTCTATGACGGCAGAGTGCTCCTTGAAGCTAGACAGCCCACAATGCCGGCACCAAAGATTGGACGGATTTTATTAGCAATGGAAACCATCTTAAAGTTATTTGGTTATGCAAATCTGTAAGGAGCGAACACTGGCCAATATCTATCCCAGTATCGTCGCAATCTCGCAGTGAGATGAGCAGATCATGCTCGGCTTCCTCGAATCACGGCTACAGTGCCGTTTGGAATGCGGACGGGCTGGACGGGTCACGACTACCCATGGAAACGCATTGTTGTGGAGTAGTGGTTGCCAATGTTTTGTTCTCAGCGCCCTTCCCTTGCTTTTCCGAGTGCTATTTACATTGACCAAATGAACCCCAGCGAAAAATCATCCTTTTTGCAGATGTTGTCAAGCTCATGGGATTTTCGGCAGTGCGAGGGAAGTCGCCTTGTGTGACATGCTAAAGCGAATTTGTATTCTACTGTACGGAGTTATGGCAGATTACCTGCTGTTTCTTAAACACGCAACACCACCAACTTGTACCTCCATCCTCCTGAAAATATGTTCTCAAATCACCTTTTTGAGCACCTTTCTGATTTCCGATCCGCGGGTTCGGGGCAGTCAGCCCTGCAGACATTCAAATCAAACTACCCTCAAATCTCAAAAGTGCACAAAGAACACACACTTTCGGAAAGATGGAGGTAAGTGTGGATGTGGGTCCAACTGCTGGGATAACCGCACCTGACGCTCGCTGAGATAGCAGGAGATAAATGCATGCTTCGGTGTACCCACCAAAGCATGCTGAATCAATCAAGAATCATCATCAACGAGTTTATTGCATTTGCATTTGCTTATATTCGTTACGTCTATCCGATAGACAGACACAGCCCATCCCAGAGTAAGCATCAGTACAGGGCTGAGCACACTTCTCAGCTTAGGCAAGTGCACTCAAAGATGATGAAGACTCGTCCAGCAAGTTTTCCTGATTGAAGTCTTTCAGCTTCTGGAGACTGATCGGTGCGACGCAATGACGCCACAGCAATACCGATATTCCCCAAGTCGTCAGCAAGAACCAATATCAACGAGTAACATTCAAGTTCCACGTCGCAAAATTGTGAGCTTGATTCAAATTGCATGTTAAATACAGAGATGTAGACTGTGAGCTTTGGCTAGCGGGACCCTATTTTTCGGGATTGTTGGATGGAGTCTATCAGATGGACGTAACGAAATACAAATGCGATGCGATAACTCGAGATAATGATCGCTATGAAGAGGCACACTTTGGTGTGACCATCTAAGCGTGCATCTGTGATTAGCTACTTATCTCAACGAAAATCAGATATAGTTATCCCAGGGACTAGACCCATATCCACAGGGATGCTAAGTTGAAAAGAACACCATGTTCGGATGGAAAGACCCGATTAGGCAACTAATGAACAGCACGCAGCTATACTCCACCAAGGCAGTTCGGCAGAATATACTATTTTTGACTTCCATAAGCCGATATGACTTGATATCAGGGGCTGCTCATCGCCAGTCGAATTCTATCCATCAAATATGCAAAGTAGTATAGTACTTCCTAGATCCTAGTTCCCAACCTACCTGGCTCCTCGCTCCTCGTTCGTCTATGCTTGAAGTCGCATCTGAAATTTCCCGCATCTTAGGGCGCAACAGATTCCTTGTCCTTGAACTCGACCCTTTTGCGATAATCCTTTTTCTCTCCCAAAGCTGAATCCGGACACACTGTGTGACAGCGACGAGTTGAAAAGCGAGTCAGATTAGTGTCAGGGGCAGGACCCTGGGCTGTGATCGGAGTGGTTCAAAATGAACGAGCTCATTTTGAGCGGATCAGCAGGGTACCAGTCTTAGAGGACATGGAAAGCATACAAGTACTTCCATCCGCTGTGTCGATTGCGCCAAGACCTATTGACTTTCCCACCCGTCAGGCATCACGTTGTTGTTTTGTTTACACATTCTGGAATGGCCCGGCCATTAGTCACCAAGTCACGTGGCATGTGTCGGCCGTCGCCTAGATATTATGAACTGGATATGGTCTTCGAAATCAGGAAGGACACGAAGCTGTCATTGCTTTTTCGTCATAGGTGACGATGGAGAGTGTGAAAGCTCTCCAATCTCGAAGAGATAAATTTTGACCGGTTTGCAAACAAGCCACGGTTCTGATAATACCAGATTATAGACGCTCCGAACTCTCATTAACATACCATCCTCTGAGTAGACAGCATGATGATTTCTTTTCCTACTTTTCACGAGTTCGTCGGAGACGAGGGAAGACATTTCGAACTACGTCGCGCTCCGATGCTCAAAAGTTCCTAGCTTGTTTTATTCCCATTATTGGCATGCCTTATCGGCTTCTCGGGCTCAAGTACTGGTGTAGGTATGGCCGCTAATGCTCGCGAAGTGCTGAGCGACACGCACGTATGAATAGGAATTATGGTTGTTGTCTCCATGCCGAAATATTCAAACAAAAGAGAAAGTAACTGTAGGGCCAAGAAAATTCGTCTATCTTGCAGTAAATCCCAGGACTTCTACCCGCTTTTGTCCCTGAGCCTGGGGCTCGGTCATTAGGTCTTGGAGCTCTGTAAATGTGCTGCACCAGGTTTGGCTCGATACTGGATGTGTTGATGGATGATAAGGCGTAGAGGAAACACGGCGAGGTATCAGAATACCGCCATATCCGCTGGCTCGCGGGAACAATCTTGATCAACCCTCGTTTCCATCATGCTGCTGCAGCTCCAATTAGCATGCATTTTATGTAACGATAGACAGGTTTGATAAAGAAAAGAAGGTGCTCGTATTCCAATCACAATTTCAACATTCAACTGGATGTCACCGCACGTCCGGTTGAAAGAGCTAGAGTCATACCGTGACGGTGAGAGGGCCGTATTCAGTCAGCATGCGCTGTGTGAAGGTGGCAACAGCAGTCACAATACCAAGCCCTACTACCCTGAGTTATTCACATCTACTACAAGATATGGAAAGTGGTAGCAGATAATCCGAAGATAAAAACTTGACAATGATCATGGCAGTCTTGGTAATGTCCTCGTGCAATAGGTATGGATTCCCTTCATGTGGTTCTAGACAGGGAACAATTCGAGTTCGCGTTAGAAGTCAACGCCGCAATTCAATGAAAGCTGGCCTCCATAAATCTCGTGTTGATCGAAACAAATGCAACCAGTCGCGCTCAAGCAAAAGAAGAAAACTACGCAAGTGAAACGATGGCTGGCACGGAGGTGGCATATGTTGCTTACAGACAGTTGTGTCATAGCGCTCTGAAATTGGAACATCACCAGGAGGTAGCTACTCAAGCTTGGCCCGTTTGATGTTCAGGCAACAACAAAAAGACATAGTCTCGATACCAGTATTTATCCTAAGGATTGAAACTATTACGGCTCACACAATTGTAATCTTGGTCTACATCTTCTGGAAGCATTCAAGACAGGAGGGGCGATGGTGATAGAAGCAATAGAACAACGCTAAGCCAGATGAGGAGGTTGGACAATTGAAAAACTAATCTCTTGTTTCTGATGAAGTGGAAAGATACGGAAGGGTCGTACAGAAAGAATGTTCATCCTGAGCTTTTGCACTGGTGGGTACCTGCACAGAGCCCCTGGCAAGATAGACGTTTTTGTGCACGAGATCCCGAGAAACCGCATACATTGTCCTGGATCGGGAAGAAGAAAATCTCAAAAGCTTTTCGACGGAATAGAGCTCAGTATTACCACCTAGGCTGTACCTTGTATACTTCACTCTGTCAGGTTCGTTGTAAAGGTTATCGCACTTCGCACATATCGTACTTGAACGACACATCGCTGATGACTGTTCCATCGCTGATGACTATTCAGAAACTTTGAAGGAAGTCGCTTTGAGACGTCAAAGTCAAACTGTTCATAGCAGAACCGCCTCGCTACTCCGTGGCCACCAGAGAAGCATGGGTGGGAAAGGATTCTGTTGCTTCTGCTAACATTGAATTCTGAGATACTCAAAGCGAACGCCCCACAGCCGAGAAGCTCGTGATTTCGCCTTGAGAAACCCGGCAAGCAAACCCAAGCCGACCTGCCCTACGCACAAACCTCTTCATCACGACCATGATGGACGAAAAAATCTCGTGTTCGCCTGGGTCCGTGGTTTGACAGCGTTTGCTTCTAGGCTTCGCGATCCAATAATTGCAGGGAGAAAAAGAACGCCACACATGTCGACAACGTTGAATTCCTGCAGATCTGCAGGTTCGGCAATGCAAGGGTTCCGTGGGGAGCCACGTGGGAGGAGGTACTGTACGGTTTCGTGTTAGTGTACCGTACTTTCACGTTTGGGCGATCTTGCGCTGGTGGCTCAAGCGAATTACGCAGATCATTTTTGCTCCAACGTTGACTCTTTGGCAGAAACGGCGCCACATGACGGCTGATGACACCGACACATTATGCGACTGAAAAGCTAACTACTTAGGAGGGTACGAGAATTTCAGCGTGTCAAGGAAGTAGTGCAGCTTTCGTCCTCGTATTTTCAACTCTCTTCACCTCGATCCTTAAGATAGGCACTAACTTTGTTGAAGATTGCAAGATACCTCCTGCGTTGGACTAAGATCGGATACTGTGCTCCGTGTTTATATCCTATCACCCGTATGGACTGGCATAGTCTCATGGCAGCTATTTGCTCATCCAATTCCCGGAGAAGGGGATGGAAGTTTTAAGGAAAGAATCATGTTTTGTGGGGCTACGTCGAACGTTGGCTACAGCTAGTTTTTGCATGTCTTCGTACTCCCTTTAACGCTGAATTTCTCCGCGGGAATAGTAATCCCTAATGCGGCAGTGACAAATCCTTGCTGTAGTAGCAGCTCTTGTTGAGTAAAGGCCGGGCAACCTTCAACGCATGAGCAAGCTCGACCGCCCAAAAAGTGACTTGTTTGACGCCGTTAACATTTAGACCAGAACTACTGTTTGACCGAACCGTCCTGCTTCATCTTGATCTTCTTTGTTAGTCAGGTACCCGATCTGACCTTTAATTGTGGTCAAAGCTCAGCGCCATTCCACCTACCCTCTCCCCGCTAGGGTCAGGGTAAGCGGATACCAATTTTAAGAACCGTCAGTTGGTGTTTCGCAGAACCAGCAATTAGGACCTAGATATCAAAACCTAATCCTCATTTTTCAGTCATTTACTATCCCTGGCGAGTTATGGAAGACCCTATTTCCCACAATGCACCCGATTATCGAGATGCCTACAAATTGCTTCAAATAAACATCCGAAATCTTGAGCAGTAAAAACGAGTGTACAAGCCACCTGTTCCATGGAACGTGATCTCATGAAGAGCGGCTAGGAATTGTAGTCCAAAGCAGGAAAAAAGGTAGTCATGAGGTAGCCCGGTAGTGAGGGATCATGAGAAAGGAGTGACAATCGACAAGAGGGGCTTCTGGAAGGACGAAACGGAGCTTCAAGAGATGTAGGAAGGGTCAGCTGTGGACCTCCCGGCCAGTTTTTCTTTTTGCTCCCTTCCATATATGGTTGGTTTTCTGTGTATATCCAGCTTCTCGCGATGGCTTCGTACGTTTGTGTTTTTCCATTCCAGATGCCTGTCTCAGGTTCGCTGCGCGGACCAGCCTTATGAAATATGTCCTATCCCTAGACACTGTTATCATGGTTCCAGAGCCCCGGACTTTTCCTAGCCACCAGGGTGTGTATCCCCGGAACCTTAGGAGCAGATCTGTCAGCCACTTCGGGAGCTTCCGATTGCATCCTGGGTACTGTGTTTACATCCCGGACATCTGCTTGGATGTAGTTCTTAGCCCCGCGTGACTGGATTTTTCCTCAGCAACATTGGCCCAAATGTAGGAACACATTGTTCTATCTCTACAATTTGAGCTTTGGCTGTTATCCCGCGTTAGCTTGCTTTGAAGCTTAGTGAAAAGTCCCTGCGTGGGTTTGAACGTTTCAATTGATTTTCGTGAAGCAACACAAACAATTTGCTCTGAAGGGATCTTGTGACAGTAGACTGGGTCAAAGTGTCAAACAAAATAAGACCAAGAAAACGGTGTAGAGCCACTGACGTGCATCACACTAGTTATATGCTTATTGAGGAGCAATGGTCGTTCTACCGGAAGATACGAAGCTGCCTATACCCGAACCATGTAGCCTCCCTGCCAGAATCTCGCTATGTTACTGCGCCGTTGGGGTCTTTGCGTCCTATACTAGCATAGCTCATTCCATCCGGAAACCTTAGGGTAGGGCACAGATCCCGGTCAAGCTCTTCAACTCTCAAATCAAAGAACTTCGACATCAAATGTGACGAGGTGGCACAACGGGCTCAGGGCAATAGACACGCAACTTGACTAGCTTCCTCTTCTGTTACCTACGGTAGCAACCATCCGACAGACTCAACAACACCTGAAAATGCCGCCGGAAAAGCAGTGTCGCCGAAAAGAAGCTGTGAACCCATCTGCCGCTGGCAGGTAGCCGGGGTCTGTGCCTTACCCCAGTGTTTCCAGATGGAATGAGTCCTGCTGATACCAAGAGAACCATGGATCTAAATCCTTCTTAGGTCGTGTCCGGGTCAAACAACATACCCGAGCGCGTTGCAGCCTTTGCCTTCGTCGTCCTGAGCTTGTCTCCTGGATGGCATATTCACACGAAGTCATCCCCTGTCCCTCGCTTCTGTGTTTATACTTAGTCCGTCAACCATCCACCCCATGTTATCCATGCTTAAAGCCGTTTGGCAAGTGTCTTTATACAAGACTACCAAACTCTCTTTCTTGCTGAACCGACGGTGAGCTCTAATCATCCTTTATTACATCTGTCTCTCTCTCAAACATAGAGAGCTACAATTTCTTGCAGGTTACACCTGCCTTGCACTCGTTTGTTTGCAAACAGTCGGTTGCAGCTTCGGATAGTTTTGGGAGCTAAGCTCGTCCTCTTCCCAATTTCGTAGAAGCTACCATCCACTTCCAGAATCCCTGAGGTATCACAGCTCCAACCCCGGCATCATGGCGGCGACGGAGTTTTTCATCAATTGGGCACTATGGCAGCAGATGAGTTTTGTGCGCTACCCTGTCCTGCTTCATGCGGATCAACTACTTACAAACAAACGCTTAGGTCCTGGCTTGTGGGATATTACTCGTTCTTTTACTAGGGCTAGGCAAGCTATGGTGGATGAATCGACACACGAGGAAACATGAGGTGTTGGACGAAGAGAAGAGGCAACGAGTAATAGAGATGCGAAAGAGTGGGCTTGAGCCCCCCAAGAAAAAGGCAATTCCTTTCGGCGTTCGCGCCATTCAGAGTGGAATCGAAGTCGACGGAATCTGGATTTCGAGACCCAGCTCGCCGAGCGAGGATATGCTCAAAGAGCTGGTCGCTGCGCGCAAGAATTCGACGTATACTGACGCCGGAGGAAACTTGTCGACAATCAGGCAGACGGCCAGGCTTTCGGCCTTGAACAGGAACAGTTACCAGCCCACGGGAAGTCGCAGTACGGGAGCGAAGTCACAAGGCAGTTCTTCGTACGTGCCGAAGTCCGGGTTTGGCGGTGCTGCCACGGACGACGAAAGTGGCCATGAGGCGGCGCTGAGGCGTCTGGAGGGCAACGCCAACGCATCCAGTGCCAGCGTCGGCACCTACAAGCCCAAGATAGCTCACACCGCAGGGGGGAAACATAGACTCACACGCAAGCCAATTGGTGACGATATTTATGCTTCGTCAGAAAATGGTACTCAATCAACCCTCAGCTTCCATGCCACGCAGCACAGGAATCCCTTCCGAGAATCCATGCGTGCGCTACCCAACGACAGCACTACCACGCTTGAAAGCCCGCAATACTTTGATGAGGTACTACAAAACCCATTCACGACGCCGGAGCACGAAGCTCAATCCGTCCCCAATCCGGCCGTTGGATACCCCTTTGCCATCCCATACGGAGGTTCATCCCGGACCTCTCAAATTCGGCCACCGCAACGGCCCCGAAGATCGGGTGACATGTAGCTTTTCCAAATCCACTGTTTATAGATTCTCACTCATTTACGACCATCTAAACTCGAAATTCCTCTGAAACGGCAGCGCCAAAGAGAATTCATCCACCATCATCACGAACGGTTTTCTCTATTGGCGTTTTAGGTGTCTCTTGATTTCGGCTGCAAAAAAGGTCGCCAGTAGATGAATTGATTCTAGATGTTCCATGGCAACGGCTTGGAGCCCCAGCAGCGCCAAAGAGAATTCATCCACCATCATCACGAACGGTTTTCTCTATTGGCGTTTTAG
>JAOYMO020438387.1:0-20539 GCA_025802455.2 Iodosphaeria phyllophila | reverse complement strand
AAATTGTATTACATCCAGTTGCTCAGCACAAAGTCAGCTGGGCCGCCGAGGACCTATCAAGAAAATGCGAGATGTGGCTGCCACTCAATAAACTACCTATTAGTAGCACCGAAACGCCCCTGCTTGCTATATCTTCCAGCATCCGTGCGTACTCAGGCTTCGGTTATTTATGGAAACCTCGCACCGGCACGCCACCTGTTAAAGCAGAAGCGGGGACATTGATTACCTTGGGATGGATTATAGAACTCTGGAAACTAGAGCCGATAACACGCTCACTGTTACGATAATTGACCCTGAACCTGGATTGAAGCTACTGGCCAACTGCACTTGAAAGTTGGAAGTTGGACCCGCCAAGAGGCATTGCCGCTAAGATATACTCTTGCTTACAGAAGACAGACGGCGCGCGGACGCAAGTCTTAGTTATGGAAAATCTGATAAAGTCTGATCATGCTTATCGCATTGGGTCTTATGAATAACCTTTCTCCGCGCTCACCCCCACCTGCTCGGCGTCAAGTCAACACCAAACAGTGGATCTTGGAACGAGGACGGCCGGAGATTTCTCTGCACCTCCTTAGGCCGTCGAGAATCGTGATTGAAATTGAGCTGCAAAGTCTGATCAGTGTTCCTTGTTTCGTGGGGCTTGGGCGGACCAATTGGTGAATTCTGCACCGTTTGTTACGTTCCGATTGTTGAACCGCAGCAACAGCCAGCAGGAGTAGTGACACCATCTGCCTCGTTTACGCGAGCATCCCTTCCCTTGGGTCAGGAAACCAACTATTCAATCTGAGCTTGGACACAACCCTCCGAAGCTCAAACCTAAGGGAAGGGAGATGAAGAGCTTCGATTGTACCGCACTCCATTCACCAAACAGCCTTTAGGTGGCTTTGTAAGATCTTTGATATGGAAGGATGACCGCTGGTGCCTTTTTGGGATTCGCTTAAGCGAGTCCCAGAGATTTGACCTGAGAGGTCCGCGAGCTGCCCTGGTCGCGGGATTCGTCCTATGGGAAGCTGCCCCATCATCAACGCATATCCCCAGTCACCCTGGCACAAAAGGTACCAGACATTGTTTTTTCATCTTAGGCAAGAATTAAACAGAGCTGGGAGATATTCTCTAGCATTTCTATGAATTTACAATCGAGAAACGATATTGAAGTCGCGATTTTCCCTTCTACATGGCGCGGCTGGAACATGGAATTGAACGAACTGAGCCATATTCATTTTTAGAGCTCTAATAAGGATACTCCTCACCAGCTTGATGACAGTGGTTCCAGTGTTCTGCATTGGTGGCTAGGCGATGAGAAGACTTCTCGTTGTCCCTCGCGTATCTCGCCAGAAAAAAACTGGAAACCCAGGACTACGGTGAGGTGATGATTGATGATCGATACAGGGATTACATCCGCGCAACTCTATTCGATGGTGACACTGGGAGCATCATCCCCACTAGGCAGCACTCCGTCACCGGATCACTGCAGTTTTCATATTTCTCATTGGTTCTAGGCCTATCTCTGGTTCCGGCGTGGCTTGAGTCCTCTGCTACTTTCTCGGGAGTGGCGTCGTTCTGGTGAGCTTCGCATGGCATCAAGGTCACAGTTCTGCCCGTCAGTGATTACTTAGGCCAACTTGCGGACGAACGGGACTTCACCCTGTCTGAGTCGCCTCCCAAATGCTCGCCGGTGAGAGCTCCGCTCCTCTGCATCTTCTGGAATGCCACATCCCTGATTGCCTGCTAGGCGATAGATACATGGTTCGTGGCCGGCAATGCTGAACATATGACAAGTACCGCTGCATCAAGTCGATACTCGCGCCTTCCGCGTCCTGTACGTGGGGTCTTGGGAGGGTCCCGAGAGTATGGAAGCTACAATACTGTACACTCATAGCTGGAGAGACTGCCAGATATTGGTTGACTTCCCATTTGCTAGTCAACTCTCCGTCCTCCGCCGAGTGACGTTATTGTCTCATTTTGTCACGGGTTCATGATTACCGCTTCTTCTGCCGTTTGAACTACCCTCCTTTCCTTCATCAACATGGCTATTGTAAAGCCGACGATGCATGCATGTTGTTCTTGTAGTTAAACCCCCTTGCTCGTCCCACACTGCCCAGAAAGCCCGTTTTCTGTGTACGACCGAGGTCGGAACTAGTTATCACTATTAATTTTTCCTACTGCATTTTTGCGCAATCCTATCAAACAGACAAATATAAGTTCATTTACGTAGATACTACGACAGGTGACTTCGAAATATCCTGAAGGTATTCTTGTTTCGGGGCAAGACGCGTCCAGCTCACCAACTCTGTGTTGTTCATGTACCTGAGGGGCACTTCAACCCACCCACTCCCAAATCGCCCATCCAGCGAATGTTGCATAGTAACAGCTACGTGCTAGTTGTTGTTACGTCGCCGAATATTTCAGCTCCACACATTGAACTCTTTGTCGTATCTCAACCTTTTGAAGTCGCACCTCCAGCACATGATTGACCATTGGGAAAAGTCAAATGCGGCAAATAGGACCTTTTGGGGTTTGCGGACTCAACCCGACCAAGAAGCCCCTGGCCCAATTTCGTTCGACTGCTCCGAGCGCTAAAAATGTGGCCATAATGAAAATCCATCATCTCCCCTACTCTCGGTGGGGCTGTACGCAGTGAAGTGGCTATACTGATTTAAAGAATAAATTTTAATTTAGTTATACCTACTACAGTACCGTATGCGGTTGTGACATGGGGCAATTCAGCCTTCGGCTTTCCTCGCCCGACGGTTTTTTTGTCTCGGGATGACTCCCGGTCTTCGTCTCCACCTTGCTCTTCCTTGGCGGAGCGACACCACAGCGCCCAGGTGTACTACCACATAATCCAAAGAGGGGAATGATTGCAGCTGAGGAAATATGCATGACGAACGGCCCATGGCTTTTCGGTGGCTGAGTTTTCCCCATGCTGTCAGGCAATCAGGCAAAACCAGCGATTTGTGAATCCAAACCCACCGTGGATACGTGTGGCCGGTTCCAAAGAGATGGTACACTGCCCAAACTGCCCGACCTGATGCACCAATGCCCGAAACGCTTGGACCTGGGAGTGTTTTGCGGGCGTGACTTGATAGGTTTTAACCGTTTGGATTGCAGCGCCCACGTTCATTCGATTGCTTTCTACTCATTGAAGTCGTTTTAGGTGGGATGGCTACATGCAAGTTCATAGTCTGCACCTGAGGTTGTGAATTGCGGGTATTTGTCACTGCGGCGCCATCACGATTAAATGTCGTTTTGCATTTGCTAGACTTCTAGCGCGCCTGTTTTTGTCCTTCTTGCATGTGGTCAGCCGCCGCCTAAAGGTAGGTTCCGGTTTCGACATAGCGACGTCGTTTACTTTCGGAGAACATCCAATGGCTCTTGTCAAGCGAAGGCTCGTGGCGTTTTCAATGTACCTCTGCCTGATTGAGCTTGACATGTACTTACAGCCTACTGTATCCTCGTGTACAGTACGCCCCTTCTCTGATAGATAACGTTTCAATATTTCTTCTTCTTCCCTGCATAGGAGGCTGACCGCTGTTGTGAGCCCTTCCCTATTCCCTGGCAGAACATGTGCTCCACATTCGAGCCCTGTTCGCTGCTCATGCTTTTTCACTTCTAAATCCCCGATTGGTCATTGGGAAGGCCGGCCGGAAGTTCAACATATTTCCGTGATGGCGTCTCGGGGTTTTGTTATGTACTCTCTACAGAAATCATCAATTGCAGTTCGTCACTTCCCTCTTGGGGCTCCTATGACTGATTCTGACTCTATCTCCTTGGACGATCCTGCTCTTTTTCTTCTTTACATACACACCCCCCACTGGCATTTCATTACGTCTCCCAATGACCGAGGTGGTCTCTCCTCCCTGTCCATCTATCCCCCCACCCCTTCCTCTCTTAGAGCACATGAAGACGGCGGTTGGATCGCTTTCTTGACAACTAAGTCGCCAGACTTGCGGACTAGTCTATGTTAGGTGTGATTTCTGGGTCGGCATGCGTCTCGGGATGTTGCCTGTTACTGCCCCGTCATGGCTCACCCCGGACGTCATCCTTTTTGAAGCATGGCATCGCTCGGTTGGGGCCTGGATCATCGTCACTCCCACGACAGTCCCTCGTTTCCAGCCCACCCCGCCCCGGTTCTTGTTATCAATCATCATCATCATCGCCACAAGCGGGGTCATGATTTGTCTGAACGAATGATGGCCCCCCTCCATAATGATGTGCCGTTTCCTTCTTGCTCCGTTGGGGAAAGGTATGATGCCCTTCGTTTTTAGATGAGGGGACGTTATGGGTAAGGGGAAAAGGTATAAATAGGCGTATTGTCAACGATCTCCCGAGTCAGAAGCTTTCTCCTTTCCTTCCTTCTTTTTTATTACCTTTCAGGATCTCAGCTCTCACATCACCGCTGCCCCTTTTCCCAAGGGACGTCTCGGGATAGTCTCAAGTCATCCGATCTATCAATAACATCAACTTCACTAGGACCCTCCTGACTTACTTCCCCTTCTGCCTTGTTTGAAGTACCTGTCTCCCCCTTCAATAAACAATCTCGAACTCAATTATTCTGCCTTTCTGTCCTCATTCGTGCAAGCATTTGTTACACCTAATCCAGTCCATCACTCTTTTACTCGATTCTCATCATGGCATCCTACTCCCCCTATTACGGCCAAGCCGTCGCCATCCCCAACGATGCCAAGCATCATCGCCATTCCAGCCATTACAGCACTCATAATCACTCTGGGTACCCGAACTACTACTCCAGTACTCGGAGCAGCAGCGCGTACTCCGAGTCGCCTCCGGATGATTGTGCCAACCAGGCGGCGTCCATGGCGTCAGGAGTGCCCTCAGTGCCCTCTTATGCAAGCCGTTCCTCACACTCGGGCGCCAATTCGACTTACGCCGAGAGCTCCAACGGTGACTGGGAAACTAGCGCTTCGGCCGGCGGTATCGATCTGCCAGAGTACATGCACAATCGCTTCGCGGATGTGTTTGATCCAATTCCGCTGGACAAGAGCCTAGCGAGGCAGGCGCAAACGTAAGTGTTGCTCTTGATGTTGACGAACTGCGGCTAAACGCAAGGGACAAACAGTTCGGGCCAGCTCAATGCCAAACACCGCGAGCTGGTAGAATTGCAGGCGAAAGCACAAGCACGCCTCGCAAGGACGCGAGCTCGGTTTCAGGAGGGAATGCAGGACGCACAGGAGGTGCGCGCCGACTTGGAATGGACGAGCAAGAAAGTCTCGTGAGTGATTTCCCGGATCCCCGGGATCTTTTTCTTCTTTTTCTTTTTGCTATAATCATTTCTTGATTGCTCTATTTCCAACTACTCAGTCACTATCACACGTTCTGTCTGAGTTTCGCATTTTTCAAAAACAAAAACAGACTAAGTCTTGTTAAACATCCTGAGCTTCATTTTTTACTAACAAATGTCGCAGATCCATGAAAACAAGGACATCTCGCAAACACCCCAAAGAGTACCAGAAAGCGCGCGAGCGCTACCCTTCTCCAGAGTATTAAGTCTGGAATCGGTTTTCTTTGTTTCATGTTCATATTTCTGATTGAGGATGAGGTGAATATTCTGGCGCGAAAGGCGGTTCGCTGCTTGTTTTGCCCCTCCCCCCTCCCCTAACTGGCGAGACGCGGATTCTTGGCCTAAGTTTGACCGGTTTCTATGATCACATGATCTGCTCAAAAACTTTGAAGGATTGTTCCCCAGTTCTTAATTTTATCCACATCATCTATTCTGAGGGGTGTTTTGGCGTCTTCATGGTATGGGTCGGACTGGCGTTCTGGGAAAAACGATAATAATAGCAATATTATCTGTGTGGATACTGCTACAATCTGAATACATTTCCATCACCTGCTCCATTCACTCTTGGTACAAAGCGACGGCATAGAAAGAGCGCAATTAGTAAGTCACCAAGATGGGAATGCCAACATGTCTACAGCCCCACTGAAGGACGAGAAGCAACGGTCCTGCAAGCCCAGTCTAGCGCAAGGGGGGCAACGCAGCGGCTGCGAGTCATCGTGTTTGACGTGCAAGGAGTCCGTTCTATGACGCGAGCTGCACGCTGCAATATGCACGCGGAAGCGAGACATGACCGGGTCCACTGCCATCTGTTCCTGCGTTCGGCTCGCATGCCCAGGTCGACTCACTTTTGCAGGAAGTGAGACTAGGGCGGGCGAGACAGTAGCGCAGCGCAATGCAGCCTGGTTGGGCACGGGTCGTTGGTTCATGTACTATACTTTCGTGCGGGTTTGTGGGGAAGGGCTGGAGCTTGAACTGCGGCTGCTGGGGTGGGCGAACCGGGTTGGTAAGCGGGCTGGATCAGGTACGAACACGCTCTCAGGGTTGGTGTGAGACTGTGAGTGACGGAAGTGAGACAGGGCAGGGACAACGCCGGGACTGATCTGCCGGCCTGGTCCAGGTGCCCACATTCTGCCGTCTCCGTTTCTCCGAGCTACATGGTTAGTTCCACACGGGCGTGAAGAGAGAAATGGAGGGGGGGGGGGTGTTAGGTAGAGACTTGTGTTTTCGGGATAGTACCCGAATAGGCATCGTTGTAGAATGGGTAGATGAAGGAGGCCTTGGGTTAGGGACCGTATTTAACGCCCGTGTTTGTATCCCGCAGTTCCACCGCTCGACTGTCTTCGAGCTGAACCGGATAACATCCGGTGTATCTAACCGGATCGGGGTCCGAGGCGTTGATGGATGGTTGATCTAGATGTGTAAATGAACGTGACCCCTTGCTGCGCGGGATTGAGCGATGGCGATAAATCTGAGCGTAGCGCCCCTAAACGCACAAACAGATATCTTCCCACGTTGTTTCCCTTGCTGTGGCAATCAGGCGTCTAGACTAGTCCTGACCGTAGAGTTTTGGTGTGCTTGTAGACTGAAATGGGTTGATCTGCCGGTAGTATTCCCTCATGACGTAAGAATCCTGACACCTTGACAACTTAGCGAGTCAGCACGTAGATCGAACGCAATAGAGTCTGATGGGGTCTTTGGTAAATTCTGCAGTATACACATTCCGTTTAAGCTGGAAAGAAGCTTGCCATGTTGAATTATGCTGATTTCGCGTGTCTTTCAGGACTTGGATCCGCCAGGTATGTTGATTCTCCAAGCCTGGTGCAGGTTGAGGTCGTCACGTGACTGAACAGAGCCTGCCAAAATCATTGGAAGTGCTGAAATATCAAGCTCATTCGAATTTGCGCTCAGGCAAGCTGTGGTCGAGAACCTTTGTAATGCATGCTCGGAATGCTGATGCCAAGACTCATTCACTTGGTTATGTCTCCTTTTTTGCCTTCTCCATGCAACGTAGGACAAGGAGACATGTCCTCGTTAGGGCGAGAGCTCAAGACTCTCCGCACCATTAAGGACACCATCTTGTCACGAAGTTGCCACTTCTATCTCGGCTTGCTCCACAACTTGCTCCATTTCGGGCCCTTCCACTTCATTGAGTGAGGCTCCTTTGCGTACTCTCTCCACGCCTGCCTTCGCTTCTTCCCATGATGGCCAAACATCCCGTGGTTTCAGGCCGTACTGCTTCTCCAATTTCTCCCAAGGATTGATCACGAAGCTTGGGTCTGAATAGTCCTCGTACCACAACGCGTTTCCTCTCCCTCCACCTCCACCTCCGTGCTCCCCCCGAAACCCGCCACGCCCACGTCCGCGCCCACGACCTTGGGCTTGCCCTCCACGATGCTGGTGGGGAAAGAAGGATCCACCGCGATGCTCTGCATGGTCGTAGGGCTGAGGTAAAGCAACAGGAGGCCGGGCAGGCAGCGTTACATTCGCTGGAGTGGTTGCTCCCGACAGCTCCGCATTCGCGGGGCTTGTGGGACCAGGCCGCGCCGGGAGCGATGCGTCCCTGGCCCCGTCCTTCATTACGGGATCGGCATAATCTCTGTTCATACCGCTTCCAGCAGCTGGTTCGGCGACCTGACCAACAGATCGGGTACCTAGGGGCGCTGAATTGGCGCCAGAGCTGCTGGTCTGGCCGGGCGGGTCATTGTACTTCCGCCGCTTCGATGCCGGTTGTGAGCCGAAGGAGGTGAAACCCATCGCGCTTGCCATGGAGGCGGCGGTGTCTGACTCGGCTTCTACATCAGTGCTGGCATCTTCAATCCCGGAATTGATGTCGGAGTCGTTCATTGTGCCTCGTTCCATGTAGAGGAGCGAAAGCTGCCCCGGGGGAATCGGAGAGTAAGGGCAGAGCGCGGAGCAGTTGTGATAGTTATGCTGTACCCGGAACTGGTGGAGATTTTCTTTTTGCACCGTAGTGAGTGCATACACAGTACGCAGTACGTGCGGTACCGACACCCCACGCCTCGTCCTTGCTTCTGTTCACGAGCTGCAGAATAAGATGCATGTGAGGTTTGAGATATGATGGAACGCGACTTCTTCGCGGGATGTGATACAATCACGGTTTGATGTCTTATGTGAGCGGAAGTGCGCGTTCTCTGCTTCTACTTAGTGTTGTACAAACGCGACTCTAAATCCCGAGCTTAACGGTCGTATTAGCCTGGCAGGGGTGTTCCGCTTGACATCATCGTGAAACGCGACTTGGAGAAGACGTGCGCCCCTGATCTAGTGGCTAGGCTTTTTCATCGATTTCTAACCCACGATCTTAATCCTTCTTAATTTTTTGGCAATCTTACCTAGATTTTCAATTCTCTATTGCAATACATTCCTTCTCTTCACGGCATTACGGGCGAGCGGGCAGCGAGCCCAATCTTGGAAGTTTTCCTACACAACTGATTCTAGGCGCGTGCCGGGCAAAACGAGACCCTACAGATACGGAGACTATAGTAATTCCACAGGCAGCACGATACTAATAGACATCGCCATCATGACGGATACAGACGTACCACTGGAACCTATCAACCTCCGTCTACCCTCCAAATACATCAAATCGTCCGAATCTTCACCCTCCCCCGACTTCACAGCGCCTTCAGAAGACTTTTTCCACCGCACCTGGATCGTCACACACTCAACTCTATCCATGTGGCGGACCTCACGCAATGTGCGGATCACCTATACCCCACTTTCCCCATCCAATACATCCAAACCTTCCCTTCCTCTCGACGATCTGGTCGAATACGAGACTGGATCTGGTAAAGTCAAACGCATCCCTGGCATCGACCGCCCGGATACGAAGATCCCTGGAGCCTGGAACTGGCGCGGGAAGGGTTGGCTCTCGTTCGCGAGCAGTCACTGGGAGATCCTCGGGTGGGGGGAGATAGAAGGCGGGAAGGAAAAGTGGGTTGTAACCTGGTTTGCGCCCACGATATTCACGAGCGAGGGAGTCGATGTGTATTGTGATCGCAAGGAGGGAATTAGTGAGGAGACGTATGGCCAGATTACAGAGGCATTAGAGAAGCTGGGTCAGGAGAGTGGAGGGGAGGTGCTGGGGAACATGGTGGCAAAAGACATGCAGGCGGTTGAAATTAGGTTGCCTTGGGTAGATGGAAAATAGAGGAGAAGATAAGGAGGTTTCCATCATGGAATGACAAAGCGCTCTTACACCAAGACTGGAACAAATGCATTAGGCAATGCCTGAATTCAAAGATAGACAAAGTGCAACACTCTTGGAAGGCTGAAGCAAATCGTCAGAACTGCAACTGTGCTTACGGAAACAGAACAGAAAGGTGTCAATTCATGACCGGCGGACAATACCATATGCTTTGTTTGTTAAGTCGCTGCACCTGAAATCACCAACTACTCACTGACGAATCCTTGTCTTGGCTCGCCATCTCCGCAGGCTTTTTTTGTCCAAAATCACCATTTACCACCCCGTACTGCCTGGTTGACTGTCCATACACACTTCCCGGTCCTTGCTTGAAATAGCCTTGAACTGTCGCATCGACCGGTGTGCAGCGCTCACAGCGAATCTACGTCTTGCGCAGCCATCGGCCAGCGCGTCCGGGCAAATTGACTCTAGCTGTAACGTACTTCATGTTGACATCGAGGACGTGGGTGCCCGGACCGAGCTCGGTCTCACTTCCGTTCGGGTCAGCGCAGACGACAACTGATGATGAAGAGGGTTAGTACAATACTGATAATAGCTCCCATATCTCGACACAAGTCTGATGCTTACCTCTGTAATCGTTTGCGACCCAACCGATGTTAAGAGTGCGCTGGGTACTTGTCAAACCGATATCCGAGAGATCCTTCCAGGCATTGACATTGAAGTTGTAGAAGAAATGGCCGATGTCGGTTGGGCCGCTGACGCAGGCGTGGGGTCTGTGGGCGTATTGAGAAGGCATGGTCGCGAGAGAATCTTGGTACAGATCGATAAAAAGAAACGGTGGTGTTTGATGGTTTTCGCGAAGATGTTGCAAAGCTGTTAGTTGACGTAGAGCTCTGCGAGCACGAAAGTTGGTTGTGTGGTGGATGGAGCGAGAGCAGGAAAGCTCCGAAGGCGGGAGCCTCACCACTTTTGTATGGGAAAGCGGCTGTCTGCGGTCATCTCTTCACAAGGCGAAGTGACTGGCTTCATTGAACGCTGCTAAGGGACATGCTATATTCATGACTACACGCTAGTTGTTGGAAGCAGTCGAGCCTTGTAATATGTGTGACGTGGCGAATAAGCCCTGATTCAAGGCATCAGTGACTTTTTCGCAGAGTAGGCTACTAGCAACGGCTCGCCAAGAAACTTTTACCGATAGGGGGGGATGGGCACAACTCCGAGTTATGTTTTCTGTTTTGAGTACATCCTATCAAGCTACTGAGCTTGCCATGTACTATTCGTATTAAATAAAGTAGATTCCGGTCCCCTAGCGCATATAATTTAGAATTGATGAGGATACTGGCTGAAAGAGATTCAAAACGCTGTCCTCGTGAAACCTCTCGTAACAACGACAGTTCGCGTCTCTACATCGTATTGTCTAAATTGGCGGTTGAACGATTAACCTCGAAGGTCGCCGCAGTGATATGACCAGGCTAATGAGGGCATACAGGTTTTTCAAACAGGTTGACATTTACAGGAAATATTTCCAGTTAGTCACGTTTCTGTAAAACATCTGATTAGACCAGTCCCTGAATTATCTCCTACTGTACCAGCTCATCAAGGATGCTTGCAGAGCAAACATAATGCACCTCTAGGGCCAACTTGGATTTTTTTAGCTTCTTCAGAGTACCTCTAATCTCCACTTTCAAAATTTGGAATTTCGCTATGTATGAAAACCCCAAATGACGATTCACTACTTGCGAGAGGTGAATGATACGATTACCATGGCTCAGAGTTGGTCTAGTGAAAGCGAATAGGGACGAAGGAATTTCCCGCTTACTTCAGGTAACAGGAAAATACGCGATGGTACAACTCCATTACGCAAACTCGTCGATGAATCTTCGTAGACTTAGTAAGTATATTAGTGCTATAGGTCGGGCGGTTATAGACCACCTTGTCTGACCTTGACCGGTGTGAAGTGAAGGGTACACCGGTCCCACGAGAATTCCACATAGAATCGCCCTGCGACCAAGTTATGGCCTTGCCCAGCACCAGCTATATCGCCTACCCCTCACCGCTCGGTTCGCCTGCGATACTTCATCAATATATCTTTGCATTACTGGGTCAGTGATTGGTTGCTGCAAACCGGCAATCGCGAGTTCCCACCGGATAGTTCAGTGCAAGAATCTACACAATAGGGAAGCCGTACCATAAAATCTCTCTCTCACATCGTAGCACGCGCCCGAAGCATTCCTTACATGAATCGGGTTTTGCCCCGACCAACAAACTCGATCCGTCCGAAACACTTCGCCAATGTACTTATAGGCGTACTCACAGGGCACTCGTTTATGACTCACCAGCAATAGAGAGAGTAGAGAATCTAGATAAAGACATGAAGTGAAATTCGCGTCTATTGATTCGTTCTCGATCCAAGAATCCGCCTAAGGAGGTAAATAAACAGATATAGTCTAGCTTGTAGTCCTGATTTTCTCAAATAGTGAGTTACTACTACAAAGGGGAATTATGGTCTCGCGCCACTCGATGTCTTCACCAATGCAGACATGGTGCACTGAAGACCTGTCGAGCGACCAAGGTGCTTTTGTCAATGGAATTCCATCTAGATGTTCTTTCAAGTTTCACCTCCAAAATTCTTCGTGCAACCTTATGCGAGTTTACATGTACTACGAAACATATGCGTCGCCGGATTGCAGGTTGTTTGACCGGGGGGGTTGACCTGGTGAATCAACTGCTCCTAGCTTTGTGAGGACCTTGAGAACTCCAAATCGGATTTTCATTGCAATATGAAGTGGCTTCTCTTCCGCATCCTGTACGCTAAAGCATCCGTTCTTATTCGCCCTAGACCTAGAATCTGGGGAGGTATTTCCATCCTGATTGCCACTTGAGGTTCTATGTAGGTAGCTAATTCTGGTGCTGGTATGACCAGTTAAGAGCCCCCCCCTTTTTGTGGTTGACAAATGCAGTGACTACCTGGCCGCCAAAAGCGGACGATTTAATATCGAGGGCGCAAATGGGCAAGTAATTGTGGAATTTCTAGATCACCCAGAGAAGCGGGAAATCTTTCGACGCCGGACACTAGAATATCCCAAGAGTGACTATAATTCTTCACGCTTGCCTGTCTCAGTCCTGTGGGCAAGTGCAACGGAGATGTGTGAGGTTCATTGGCAATAGGCGCGCAGGGATTCTCGGCGGAAGTCTCACAGAGGGTCGCGTACAGTGCTTGCGCACGGCCGCGTACGGTGCCATTGTGATATCATTACACTTCGACATCGTCATACAACCCTCTCTTCCTAGCGTTCACGAACATCGACTGGTTCGGCAATCTTGATACTACGTACATGTATCCAGGCATCAGGTAGCGCATAACATTTGGGAGCAATAACTAGATCATTATGCCTCTGTAAGAGAGATTCCGTCCTTCCATTCCGCCTGAGAGAGCCAACGTACTGACGCAGCCGACCAATATCCAGTCATCTCCTGGGCAAGAAATCATGGAACGTCTACAACGCAGACAACATCGCCCGCGTTCGCCGGGACGAGGCCGAAGCTCGTGCTCGCGAAGAGGCTGAAGAGCAGCGTCTGCAGGAAATCGATGCAGAACGCCGTTTAGCTATCTTGCGTGGCGAGGTGCCGCTGCCACTGCCTGATGCCGACGGTCAGGATGACAAGGAACTTCCAGAGGAGAGCGAGATCACATCGCGGAAAGGGTCCCGCTTCCTGGAAGGAGACCGGCAGCGTAGGAAGCGCAAGAAGCCTGGCGAGGACGACACAGAATTCGAGATGCGCGTAGCGCGAGAACAGCAACAACAAGAGCCGTTCCCAAAACCAAAACCATCAAAACCCGCGAACAAGATTGTCAACGCACCCTTGACAGATGCTTCCGGCCACATCTCCCTGTTCCCCGACCTCGACACTATCGCCCCCGCCAAGCGGCAGAAAAAGGATTCCGCCTCTCCGCCTCCCATGAGCAATCTACGCTTCCAGGATGCAGCAGGCCTCAAAGCGGACCCGAAAGCCCGGCCCTGGTACCATGGCGATTCCGAAGAGGGCGCGGGAGCTGGGCGTGACGTCTGGGGCAACGAAGATCCGAGGCGGAAAGAGCGCGATGGGCGGCGCATAGTCGATGCGGATCCGCTGGCAGCGATGTTGGCGGGGGCGCGGAAGGTGAGGGAGGTGGAACAGGAGCGTAAGTCGCTGAATGAGGAGAAAGTGATGGAACTGAGGAGTCTGCGGGAAGAGGACAGGGCGGCTAGGAGGAAGAAGAGGAAACAGAGACACGAGGAAAGGCATGATCATGATGACCATGAAAGGCGGCATGGACATCGACACCGTTCATGCAGCAAGGAGAGGTGTGAGAGGAGTTTGCGATCCTCAGAGCTGCGAAGACATAACAGCGAGCGACGATATGATGAGGCACACGGCAAGGGACGAGAGCGAGTACGTTCGGAAGGCTCTAGACGGAGAGAAAAGTCGATGACGGATCACTTTTGATCAGAAGACCATTCAAATTTAGCGAAACGGCATTGGAACAGAAATCACTTTTGTTTGGAGCGAAGGTTCTGGGACTGGGCGTGGAAGGTTTGGCATATGCATTGATACCCAGCTCTCATTTGTTTTTTCCAAACAGCGAAGCCAAGACTCTCATTCTATAGAGTGGAAGCCATCCTTTTTCTAACTTTACAATCACAAATTATTACATCCATCACTGTGAGCTTCTCAAATCTAGTGCAGAACAGCGAGGCAGTCTTGAGACTGCACGACTGGCCTGGATGAACTTGAAACTGCCAAGCATCTGCATGAATCCCAATAAAAAGAAGACAGCATTTCCGAGTCCGCTCTCTTATCAGAACTCTCGAAACCCGACTTGGCTTGGTATGGTTGGGTTAGAGTCGCAGGCAACAATGGGGACTATCTTCGAGATTGTAACAAGAACATAAATGCGGAAATAAACTTTGTGAGCAAGGAGACTTATCGGCAGAGTCGACTTTGTCACCCCTTCTGACCACTACCCTCAGGAAATTAGATTCCCTTCCGTCATTCGCTCGTTCTGTGTATTTTCCAAACGGCTTCCATCTCGCCTCCTTTTATTTTGTGGAATTGTCATAGAATGGCCTCAATAACCTCCAAACGAGGTTGTTGCATATCTTGCACTTCCAACTTCAGATTCTCTTTCGCTCTCGTTCTTTTTGTCGCTCCAGCATGGCCCCCGCCACTTGATTTCTCCATTGCTCCTAGTTCACTCCATCTTCTCAGCTTCCCCATGTTGACGCTTCTATAGTATCTAATAATCACCATCCATCGAGAGCCTTTTATCTTGATCACAACTATTTAGCTAATGATGTCGATAGAAGTAGCCCGTAAAAGTACCAACCGAGCGATATGACATTCAGTCAACTTGGGTCGCCAGGCGTGGGATGGGATATGAAAGCAGAACGTTATGTGAATCTCCCAACTTTTTCCCGCTCTGAAGATCCATTACGAGAAAAATATTTGCGCTGCTCAAATACAATTGGACTGCCCTCATGTATGAGATGCTGGGCCAACATCATCAGCCCCCTCAAATCGACAGAGTCTCCCGAGGGGCCAGGGGTTTTTGTTTCTCGCCTTCGTTTCTTGTTTATCCACCTACCCATCGTTTTGCTTAGGAAGGCGTCTTGTATTCGTTGACAAGGGATGTGGCAGGCTGGACTGTGAGTCCATCCAGATTGTTCTTAAAGGCCCCGTACCCAGCAAGTCCTCGAAGGCTTGATTCGTTCTGAAGCCACACCCAGCTGGCGGGGGGCCTGTTGCTTCCTCCTTTGTCTCACGGCCCCACGGTCGACGATCAGAGGCGTGGACCAGTTATATAGGAGGGCTTGGTCTCCGCTCAAAACACCGCACCACCGAGTTCGGGTCGCCGACATGGCCGACGATGTTGAAGATACTGATCTACTTCATCCCCACTCTCCCCGACGACATAGTCCTGTTTTTTTCCTATATAAGGGACCGACCCCTCCAGCAATCTTGTTTATTTCTTTTCTTCCTGCAGCCCACAATCTTTTCTCTGCATCTCGTGGAAACTCGAGCAACTTGCACTGCACCTCATCTTGCACAACCACCCTTTCCCGTCAAGACTCGTCTTTTCAACCACTCAGTACCCAACACTTTCTTCATTCTTTCGCGACACGCATCCATCGCATCATCAATCGCATTGCATCGTTACACTATGTCTAAGCAAAGCGAAATGGCTAATGCGAAGAAAAGCGAAGGCGACCTATGGCTAAACCCGAAGCAAAAGCTGTTGGTCAGTCACTTCGTGAACGGTGATATCACCAAGGATGGCGAGTCGGTCAAGGTAAGCAATCCCAGCATCTTTCCTCTCGTCTACCCTAACATCTTGCACTTTTGCCTAAAGAAAAAAAAACTCTCATCACAACCCCGGCTGACTCTCATTTTTTCCAATTGAACAGCCCGACATGAACAAACTCGCCGCAATCGGCAACTACAAGACGAAGGAGTCTGCCAACAAAACCTGGTGGACCATCGAGGACGCTTGCAAGAAGTACTTAGCCAAGCATGCAGCCAGTAAAGCGACCGAGAGCGGCGAGGCTGCCGCGACTCCCGCCAAGCCCGCCACTCGCAAGCGCAAGTCTGCGGCTGCCGATGCTGCCGAGGAGACCAGCACTCCCGCTGTCAAGAAAGCCCGCACTACCAAGGCCCGTGCTTCGGCGAGCAAGAAGAACACGACCACGGGGAAGGCTACTCAGGAGGAGGACGCCGCCAAGGAGGACTCTTCCTCCGAGAAGGCCGAAGCCACCAAGGACGTCGCTACCGAGGAGAGCTCTACCTCCGACAAGGGCAAGGAAATTATGGAGCAGGTCGTTCCCCAGGATGACGCCGAGGAAGGTGCCTAAGGGCTTTGCAGCAAGCTTGAGCAGAGGACATGGTTTACGGGTTCTTCTGTCTTTTGTGATTTGCTTTTTTCAAGGGGGATGGATGGTATGGTTAACGGTCTGCTTTACATTGCTTTCTTTTGCGTTTCTTCAGTACAAACCGTCGACTTCGGACTTTCGACTCAAGTGATCAGGGACACCTTCAAGTGGGACTTTTCGCAGCGATGGAATGATGGATGGCTTATGGTTTTTCTGATGGTTTAATGGTTACGGAATGGCGTTATTACATCGTGCCGGCGCGCACCTGAGAGTGGAGCGGCCTGAGTTGCCCGAATCGTTCATGAAGATAGTAATGCAAGTATCTTCATCAAACCAACTGCATCGTCTACTGCTATCGTGATCTGCGACCATGTTGTCGTATACACAACCCTGTGATGCAAGACTTGTAGATGATGCTATTGATCTGCGATGCAAGTCGTCGCTATCGCTTGCATCCCCAAGTATTGTTTTCAGTCCAACACCGCAAATAGTTACATTCTTCCCATCCCTAGCCCTCCGACATTCCTTCAAGTCACCATCTCCAACATCTTGAGATGCACCATCATGTTGCACTTGCCATCCAACACGATCTACGAGCACGGAGTCGTTCTCGTCAATAGTGCCTGCACACGCGAAATGAACGCGTCGGCGACACGTCGTGAAACGACTCAGCGTCTCTCACGCACGAAGCATTCCCCCGCGCCACTATCTCCAGCATAACGTACCTGCCGGGAGATCTCAAGTTCTTGATCTTTCAACACAAGTGGATGCAGCGGTGAAAGCATTGATCATCTCGGAAGAAATGCCTATATAGTAGCCGTATACCGCATGGCCGCACGCCATGCAATATGCTCGCCTCATCTATGCACAGAAGTGCACTGCACCTGCCGCAACCCTCAGTAGTCCACCCGTGAAAGCATCACGAGTATCCGACTAGCATAAATCACCCATCAGTGTGCATCACCATCTGCACTGCCCGCATCACCATTCGCATCGCCGGAATCCAAACACAATGCTGCCAACCACGAAAAAACCACACGTCAGCCACATGTTTCGCGATAGGTCTGCACTATTCTGGAAGGAACTCGGGGCTTGACAGAGTAGGCGCGCCCCGTGCAACATCAAGGGAGGCAAGCGCACTGCACTGCCTCACTTCAGGGGAACAGGACCTACGTGATTTCACGGTTGCGTTTGAGTAGTATCGTAGTAGCAGAAGTTAAGACTTACTATGTAAGGCATTGCTGGACATTTACACCATGATAAATCTGCATCATATAGGTATACAGTGGTGGGATGCTATTCCCGCCGTGCATGCCTTCCCCTGTAGTACCGGTAGTGCACATCACACTTGTGCGGCATCAGTCACCCATAAACAAAACAGCGTAAAACAGAACAAAACAAACCAAAACTGTTGGTATCGCAATGCGTTCGAACGAATAGGGTAGCCAGCATACGTGTATTGTATGATAGCTAGAACTGAATGATGATAGTCTCTCTCTCCCCAGAACCCGGATGATGCCCCAGACTAAATACATGTGAACCCCCTCCCTCGAATGGCCCGTTGACCATCCATATCCACCTCTCTGGAATGTCCCACTGCTGTGACTAGCATGCGTCTGGAATGCCCGGTCCGACTGAGCCAGTATGGAATGCGTCGCTACTGCAACAAAAACACCCATTGTCAAGCTTATTTCTCATAGCAAAATATGGCATTCACGTCCTTTCATTGTTTGTGTACCACATAATCATTCGCTATCCTATTCTATGCCACCCCCCGTCCCACCCCTCCCACGCTCAAAACCCCGAGTTACTCATATTGATTACATCCGCCAGCTCCTCAGCGAGGACCGCCGAGAACCTCTCCCCACTCCCCTGCGCCTTCTTCCGCGCACTCCCCAACGTGTGCAGGATCTCGTTCACGCCCACATCCACCCTATCACTCCCCATCCGCTGTCCAAGCTCCGCCAAAGCCTCCTGTATATCCCCCGCGTCCACCATGCCGCCATCCCGGGACAGCGCCTCCGTGAGCAAGATGCCCAGCTCATTGTGGTTCGCGATAGCAGGGATAGCGAGCTCGCGGTTGAAGGCGAGGACATCGAGCTGCCTCAAAACGCTGCGCTGGCTCGTGGTAGCGACGAGGAACAAGCGGCGGTTCTTGGGCGGGCGGGCCTTGAGCAGCACGGCGATGGCCATGAGGACGCCGTTTTGGAAACGCGGACCAATGGGCACCCACTCGATCATGGTCTCGATGGCGTCGAGGATGATCATGCTGGTGGGGGACTTGTAGGCGTCGTTGAAGACGCGGCGGAGGTGGTCGATCTTACCTTGCTCGCCCATGCCGAGCATGTCCTTGGCGCTGACGAGTTTGACAAAGGGGAAGCCGGACTCTAGGCCAATATCAGCGGCGAGGGCGGTCTTGCCGGAGCCGCGAGGCCCGTGCATGAGGACGGAGAAGGTGGGTGCGTCGGAATCGGCGACGGTTTGGGCAAAGAATTGGCCGTCGCGCTTGACACGCTCGATGTGCGCGCTGAAGGGAATGATTCCCCAGGGCGCGGCTTGCTGTAGTTCCTCTTCAGATACACCAAAGGCGGGTTGAATGTCTTCAAGGGCGCGAATGAAGTCTTGCTGGCGGACTTCGATGTTTTGAACGTCGTCCACAGCTGCGACGGCGCCGACTTTGGTGTGGCGCGTGAAGGCTACGGACGCGGCGGCCTTGACCAGTCCTATGATCTCGGCACCGGAAAAGTTCTTCGTTCTGGCTGCCAGATCAGCTACGTCTACGTCGCTCGCCAGGCGCCCATTGTCTTTGAGTTTATTGGTGTGGATCTTGAGGATCTGCTGCCGGCCGTTCTCGTCCGGGAGTGAGATCTCCACGTGAACTTCCAAACGACCAGGACGGAGCAAGGCTTCGTCTATCATGTCCTTCCGGTTGGTCATGCCGATGAGGAGGATATTGTTCAGCTGATCAACACCGTCCAGCTTCGTCAACAGCTGGTTAACTACACTGTCGCCAACTCCCGTACCACCTCCGGCACCGCTGCCACGCTGCTTGCAGACGGCATCCAGCTCGTCGAAGATGATGATGTGAAGTCCGCTCTCCTCTCCCTTCTCCTTGTACTCCTTCTCCGCGTCGGCGAACATCTTGCGGACATTCTCTTCAGACTGTCCGACAAATTTGTTTAAGATCTCAGGTCCGTTGATGATCTTGGGTTCTCGAGCATTCAGCATCTTGCCGATCTGCCGTGCAATTAAAGTCTTTCCTGTTCCGGGCGGGCCGTAGAGCAGTAAACCCTTTACGTGTGGAAGACCCATCTGCTCGATAATGCCCGGAGGCATGATGCGAGACATGAAGGCACGTCGGAAAATGGTAGAGAACTCCTCGTCCAAGCCACCGATGCCCATATCCTCAAACTTGAAGTCCGGGCGGAGGATGGAGTTGGTGGCGGGACGCCTCGTAGAAGCCTTGAGCTTGACCGTAGAAGTGGCCTCTTTGAAGAAGTTGACATTCGTGATGTTGGTGATGATACCGCGCGCATTAGGCGCGCTCGTGATCGGCGCTTCCGAGCTGGCCGCTTTCTCCATGCGCAAGCTGACCAGCGAGACAGTCTTCACCTGTAAAGACAGTGGAATCCCCTGGACGTCCATCAAGAACTTTTGGCCTGGAGAGAAGATCTGACTCTGGTACAACTGGATAAGGTGCTCCGCGAGTTTATCTTGGTCATAAGGCTGATCCGTGGTCTTCCGAGGAACGGCGAAGGTAATGTTCACGTCCATACTCCCCAGGTAAACGTTTTCCCCCTGTGAAAAGGGATCGTACATCTGGCCCGTGAACTGATCCGTCATGCCGATACCGCACCACTGTCGCTGAGGATCCGATAAGCTGATACAGCCATCGGGGAAGCCCCGCGTAGGCATGGCCGTCACCACTTTCTCGCCCTGCATCATAGGCCCGCTGATCATAATGTACACCATGCCGCCATCGCGACTGGGGAAATCGTTAGGCGAGACAGCCACCAGGTTCTTGAAGATGTATTTGTCCGACTCGCTGCGATCCGTGAGCTTCGATATCCGTAGCGGGATTGGACGTCCACCACCACCGCCGCCGCCGCCTCCACCGCCTCCGCCTCCTCCCCCCGCTCCTCCATGTCCCCCTCCGCTGTATCCCGG